>NQLW01000032.1:1813522-1835740 GCA_002312845.1 Kalanchoe fedtschenkoi | reverse complement strand
CATATGTTATTAATGCTTTTCTGGTGTTAGGCGCACTACAAAAAATACATAAATTTTTCTCGAGAACTTTGATTTGAAAAGTGACTGAAAAACAGTCGAGAATTACTTTTTTAGTGGTTTTAGCCATTTTTCCAACAGAAAATAGGCTGGAACGGTGTCGGCGATATTTTTTTTTTACAAATTTCTAATCACTGCTTTGCGGCTACTCTTTCTGGCTAGTGTGGGTTGTCTATACTTGTAAGTGTTGCGCGGTCAAGCATAACGTTCCGAACAGTTTGCAGCGAATTTGCCGCCTTGGAAGTTTTGTAGTCAATTTGCGTTGAATTCCAATTTTAAATCAACCAGTTTTGTAGTCATGCTGCATATCTCTTGCTTGAATTTCAATCTGATGTCTGGTTTTTCTATAGGCCTCTCAGCTACTTGTGATATTTTGCTTATGACATTCTTTTATTTTTTCAGGTACTTAATACTTAATAGCTCCAGAATATTTCATTTTGAAGAGACTAGAGGAGAAAGAAGATACAAAAATGAAACAAGAAAGTTCCCGATCTGATGTCTTTGTATCTGATATTTTAATATGATGTCTGTGTATTTGCATTTACATGTTTCAGTTGGGAATATAAGCTGTTTTAAGACATATATTGTAATATTTAGGAGGTACGTTTTTTGTTCTTTATTAGAAAATGAAATTAACCGAACCGAACCGAAATCATACCAAACCGTTCGGTTTGGTTCAGTTTGACTTTCTGAAAAAATTTGTTCAGTTCGGTTTTGAAAAATTGGAACCGATCAATATCGGTTCGATTTGAATTTTTGAGCAAAATTGAATCGAACCGAACCGTTACACTCCTATTAAATTCATTATATTAATTTATTAGTTTTGAAATTCCGGAGAAGGTCGCAGTACTAAATTTTACGCGCAAATACGATCCCGATTATTTTTTGGAAGTTATATTTGGTGAATGTTAAGCCAGAATCAAATCTGGAAGCAGGTGGACTTTGATCTCATAAACCGGTCCTGATTAGCCTACCCATGTGCAAACAAATATTTGAACTAACTCTCTAAAAAATTTGATCAGACTAGTCCATACAAAATACTCAGTAACTTGCTGGTTACACTACACCATAAATTTCGTAGGTGGCCTTCTGAATTCGATGGGTTCTCAATTCTCATCACAACAACACTCCAGAGACAAATTTCATCTTCACCTTGTCATATATTTTCAGATCCTACATTTTTTGCACCTAAACTCTCACACTCTGATGCCCGGATCTATCTGCCGCCTTATGTAATTATAGTATGTAGCTTTGTCCATTTCTAGTTTGGCCGCCCAAGACACGAACAGACACGGCAAAAGGTAACAAAACCACAAATTGTCTCAAAAAGGGTCTTCATACGTTTCGATTGAGGGAAACAATTTATCACGAATAAGGTGTTGGACTAATGATTAATTATGAGTTCGAGCCTTAGTGTACCACATAAGCAGGGAGATGTTGGAAGTGCACACGAGCTGACCCTTGGAGGTGCGCAGGAGCTGATCCGCAACGAGTCTGGTTTCTTTATCATGTATACAATAAGGATAATTTGCACTCTAAGTTACCTCCTTGTAGCAGTAAAAGAATTCTTTAAAAGGGGATGAAACAGTACACAAAAAGTCGGTTCTAATAAAAATACTAACTGATTCTCTAGTCAAGTTTATTTCAACATCATTTCAAGGTACATTATTTGCATTCCAAGTTACCTTTCAGCATTTGAAAAAGGTTTTTGGTCTTATATCCTCTCTGAAGAAATGCCGTTTCGAGGACTTGAGAATCCAACCAGGTAGCCGACCTCTCACTCATGCACCTCCCGGAGCTAATCAGAGTCCACCACACTCCAAACTTGATGACTATGCATATAAAATCCTTTGAGGCTCAAAACCTCTCATGATATTCTCTGCTTCGGTGGAAGATGAAGAACGCATCAGCAGCTAGCTACGTTGTCAGTGGGTCAAAGATAAGACTCAGAGGAGCCCTCAGAGAGCAGAAGGCTAAACTTTACATCATCAGAAAGTGCGTCGTCATGTTCCTTTGCTGGCGCGACTGATTCATCATTGCCTGGTTTTAGCTCACGAATGTTTCAACTGACCGATCCCAACTTTTTTTCACATCCAGCTAAACAGGGCTTGGACCTAGGATCTTGGAATTATTAGACAGCACCCAATACCACTATGTCAACACCTTGCTGGTAACAGTTCTTACACTTTACCTGTTACAACTGACGGTTGAGGGCTTTGGAAATGGAAATCAACTCAAGTTCGTGGTGGGTGAAGAACTCGGGAAACTGAAGCTGGATCTCAAGTATTTGCCAGGCCAAGTTTGAAAGTTGATACCAGTCAGTATCAGATGCTCTTTTCAGCTCACAGTTGACACTGAAACCGCAAAATGTTTTTTTTTTTTTTTTTTTTCAGCTGAAGGAGCTTTTATAGCCTTTTGTAAGACCAAATATCAAACTACCTTAAATTCCGATTTCAAATATGTTTATTTCAACTATCATTTTAAATTGACTAACATGTTCTTGGCCTTCCATTCTCCCAAACAAATGGTTTCAGAAAGTTCGATTTTCAGATTAAACCAATGGTTTGGACCGATTCAACGGTCACTCTTATCAGTTATGGATGCATTCAAATAAACTAGATAACCAATGGTAAATTTTAAATTCTCCTTTAATTGTTAGTTAATCGAATTATTAATTAGTTAACTAAATTTTAATTTAGTTAAGTGGGATAGTTATTAAATACTGAAATGATTTATAGTAATATCGGTCATAAAGTAATTTATCTTATTTTGACCGTTTTGCTCCGATTTAATATAATTCGAAATGTAATCTTAATTATTCATGGGCACACCGAAATCACTCATTAGATTGATGCACCAAAAGCACATATTAGATGGATGCTCACATTCGAAGGCGACAACATTTTATTTGTAAATAGATAAACTTCAGATAAACAACATCATTGCTTATTAACATAATTCTATCATATTTGATATTTATGAACTTCTGAAGTATATAAAGATGTAGGTAGTAATTTTCAATGTCCGTTTTTGGGGTACCATTTTGATTTTGAAATCTCTTGTCATGGGATCTCTATCATTGCCTTTGCTTAGGCACAAAATATCGTATAGTTTACTTCCAAATATCACTTTTTGGTTTGGGTATCAATTCATGAACATATCTCTAAAACTCCTGCATACATTTATTTCATATGATGAATATCTAAGCGCCCAACGCATAAACGTATCTCTCAAAACATAGCTATTTTTGTGATTAATATAACTATTAATCTTATGAAAGTAACTATTTTAACAATATAAATATTTAAAATTTTGAATTTTTTAAACTTATTTTAATTTGAAATCTTCTAATTTAAATAATATTTTTTTATTTTTCTATTTATTTTTTATTTTGGCATATCTTCGGTATCCACTTATCAATATAGTTTTTATGAACTCATAAACATATCTCTTAATCTCTTGAACCTAACTATTTCATTTGACGAATATCTTGGTTCCCAACTCATTAACATATCTCTTAACCTTATGAACATAGTTATTCATGTGATTAACATAAGTATTCATCTTATGAATATAAATATTTTAATAAATATAAAATCTAAAACTTGTGAATTTTTTATTCTTATTTTTTAGTTGAGTTTTCTTAATTAAATAATATTTTTCTATTTTTTGTTATTTTTTAATTTAGGTATCAAGTCATGAATATATTTATTTGATTCATAAATATATCTCTTAATCTAATGAACATAACTATTCATGTGGTGAATATCTATATGTCCAACTCATGAACAAATCTCTTAATCTCTTGAACATAGCTATTCATGTGATGAGCAAAATTATTCATCTTATGAATGTAAGTGTTTTGATGAATATAAAAATCTAAAATTTATAAATTTTTTACTTTTGTTTTTATTCTAATTTCTCTTAAATAAATAATAGTTTTTATAATTATTTTATATTTTAGATATTAATTCATGAACATGGGTGTCTAACTCTTGATTGAACATATATTTAAATTTAATGAACATAACTATTCATGTGGTGAATATCTATATGTCTAACTCATGAACATAATTCTTAATCTCATTAACATAACTATTCATGTGATAAACATAACTCCTTGTCTTATAAAAAACTATTTTAATGAATATAAATTTTTAAACTTGTGAATTTTTTAGTCTTATTTTAATTTGATTTTTTATTTAAATTATTTCTTTATTTTTTTTATTTTTTTTGTTTCAGGTATCAAGTCATGAATATAGGTATTCAACTCATGAACATGACTCTTAATCTCATGAACGTAGTTATTCATATTGAATACTTAGGAGCTATTTATGTTATGAACGTACCAATTCATCTTATGAATATAACTTTTTTAATAAATTTAAGCTCTAAAATTGGTGAATGTTTATATTTATTTTTTTATGAATAAAACAATATTATTTATGATTTTTTCTAATGATTTTTTATTTTTTCTATTTTAGTTACTGACTCATGAAGATAATTTGATGAATCTATTAATGTCCTGAATATAGTAATTAATATACTATTCATATGATGAATACAAGTGTTTTAATAAAAATGAAAATATAAATTTTTAAATTTTTATTATCATTTTCATTTGAGTTCTTTGAATTAAAATATTTTTACCAATATTTTTACTAATTTATTATTATTTTTTTGAATCAAAACAATTATTATTTTTGTTTTGAAATTATTTGAGTTAATGTTCATTTTGGGAGGGATTTAATTGAATGAGGGAACTAAAATTGGCTGATACTGATAGTGACATCCTTTTGTTGCAAGAGAGATCGCTCCTTGCCGTTCTCTGCATTCCCGGCTTCAACTTTCTGCTCCTCAAATTTCGCACTGCTATTATGTCCACGTCATCTTCTTCGCCGCTGTTTTCACTCTCATCTGCTTTCGTGCCCCGTAACCCTAATTCCGGTTCTATCACACCATCTGCACTGTCGGGAAGGATCGTCCGACGAGGACGAATCCTAGCTCAAGCTGCTGGCGATGAGAAGCAGACTCGGTTGGTCACCTTCTTGGGGAAAGGTGGCTCCGGAAAGACCACTTCCGCTGTCCTCGCAGCCCAGGTAATACTACTTCTACTGCCTCACAGTCGCATCTTTCCTGTTACTCAACTATTCTCCTTGATTTCGAACTTGCTTCGATTTTCTGTGTTGGTGGAAAATTAGTGTGGATATGACCATTTTCATGTGTGCCCTTTTGTGTTCTGATATTTATATATATAAAAAAAACACTAAAAGTTGACTGCTGTTGCCAGATTGAGTTTGTACTGCTGAGGACCTGAGGTGACATGTTGAGCTTTGTAGTGTTGATGGTGGATTTGATTTTTTGAGTGGCGCTGATGAGGTTTTCTTCTTTATTTTTTTATTTTCCGTGCAGCATTATGCGATGGAGGGGCTCAATACTTGCTTAGTGGTACATTCTCAAGACCCAACGGCTGAGTTCCTTCTGAATCGCAAACTAGGGGCTGCTCCTACCAAGCTCAACAACCACCTTTCGGCTGTTAGGTTGGAAACCACTAAAGTGTGTCATTCTCCCCATTCTATCCTCCTACTTTGTTACGTGGTTTCGTTTTGTTGGTCCATCTCTCTCTAGTTTAAAGTGAGGCTTTCTTGATGATTTTGTTTCAGATGCTTCTCGAGCCTCTGAAGAAGCTTAAACAAGCAGATGCCAGCTTAAATTTGACGCAAGGGGTACTTGAAGGGGTGGGTATGTGATGCAATTTTCATAAGTAGGTTGAGTGTGTGGCTTCATGCTCTTGTTAGATGTGCGGAGAAGGATTTTTGGGGTATTACTTAGATGGACTAGTTATGAATTGATTAGGTGGTTGGAGAGGAACTTGGAGTCCTTCCTGGAATGGATTCTTTATTTTCAGCCTTGGCACTCGAGCGGCTTGTAGGATTCTTTGGGATTGTGGCTCAGAAGAATCATCAACAAGAGAAATTTGACATAATTGTATATGATGGTATAAGCACTGAGGAATTTCTGCGGTTGGCAGGCGTGTGCAGTAAAGCAAGGTGAATTGCAATTTTAATATGCTCACCCGTGGACTGGTACCACTGACGTTTCCTAAGCGTTTTGCTTTGCTGTCCAGTGCAGATTGTATTTGAAATATATGCGACAACTGGCTGATAAAACAGATTTCGGGAGATTAGCGGGCCCGTCACTCTTGAGACTTGTGGATGAATCTGTAGGTCTCACCAGTCAAGGATCTTCTTTGAGTGTTAAAACAAGTGGTGAAATATGGGAAACTTTTGAGCGGGGACTAGAGGTAATGTTTGTACAATTTTACCTCCATTTTTTGCCTCATTCAGCGTGGTCGCATAAACAGTTTGTGTAATTGTTTTAACATTTTTTAGAGAGGATCATCTGCCTTTATGGACCCGCTAAAGGTTGCTTGTTACCTTATGATGAATGTGGAGTGTCCAGCCTCTGTGAATACAGCGTTACGCTTTTGGGGCTGTACAATCCAAGCGGGTGGACAGGTCTTTGGCTCGATAAGTTTTGCTAATCCACGGATTCATTTAGAACAAGTGGAGACAGCCAAGAGAGTTTTCGCACCTCTACCTTTGGAGTTAATGCCTCATGTCTCATTTGGTTCATATCCTGATTGGAGCACGATTGTCCCCAACTCTTTAAGTGACAAGTTAAAACACTTGCTTTCTAACACAAAAAATGACAGCAGCAAAGTAATACCTCCGGTAAAGTTTGATGCCAATAAGAAATCAGTGACCCTTTTCATGCCAGGATTTGACAAGTCAGAGATCAAACTCTACCAGGTAAATGCCTATCCTATTTTCTTAAAAGCTATGAAAATGTTTAAGGAGATGTGAACCTATCGCATACCATGTTATATATATCTTGTCTGTCACTCACACGGGCGTCCTTGACATTCAAGTTCTTATAGTAAGAGAATTATTCAAATAAACATAATAAATATGTGTAAAGAGTCACTTATTTTAATAATAAAGTTCATCATATGTTAGGGGATGGATGAGTAAAAACTATGAAGTTAAGAATGTGTCTTTATTACTTAACTAAACTTAGGCATATGCTTTGAAATATTGTAATGTCACACACTCCACAAAAGAGAAGGTTAAAAGATGAGAATGGGGATCGAACAAGTTTAAACCCTAAACTACTTCTATAATAAATCACGTGCAAGCCACATAATTTACGGATGATGAACTTTATTAAATAATAAATGGACTTTATTTTACAGACTCTATGGAGTTGTTTGCATTTTTGTAATTACACACCCTTTGCAACAAGCCCTACCATATATATCTTAAAACTGTTGCTCATATTCATCTTTGCAGTACCGAGGAGGTTCAGAGTTGTTGGTTGAAGCAGGAGACCAAAGACGTGTAATTGATCTGCCTTCTGGCATTCAAGGAAAGGTGGGAGGTGCCAAATTCTCAGATAGATGTTTAGTGGTGACAATGCGGTAGCAAGTATTACACATTCTTGTGAGGCAAAGCTTCATGGGTGCACCCTCTCCAGTTGATTGCGCATATGGCGCGCAAATATCTGCTTTGATCTTTCTGAAACTAACAAGACCATCATGAAGAAATGATTTTTGAAGTGCAGCGTGACCACAGTAAGCAATCTGTTCCAGAGAAAACAAACAATTGAGAGCCAATGATTAAAATTCTTTTAAAAAAATGCATCATCTACTTCTACTTGACCACTCACTGACGCTTGCAGACCAGAAGCATTTTTACAAGATGGTTTTGAACACAACAAAATAGTAATTTGGTGTTTGGGTTTATACAAATTCAATGCAATAAATTTGAATAACTGGGTCGAGCATATTTGGATTGGACTTTAGGATCAAAGTTTTTGGTTGAGTTGGTTTTTAAGTTAAATAAGAATTATACTCAAATTAAAGTTTTTTTTTAATATAAGTTGGGTACTCGGGTTGTTTGGAATTTGGATCAAGTCATAGGCCACCGTATAAAATTTGGTCTGGACCGGAAAATGATTCGGAATCAGATCGGACCGATCGATTCCGGTCCGATCTTTGATCCATTAATTTCATGAATTTCGATTTCGGTCTGGTCCAAACTCAAAAATTCAGATCCGGACCGGAATCTATTGATTTTACAATTTCTTACAAAAATATAATATTTTCAATATAATAATTAAATATATCTTATTTAATATACAAATAAAAATTATTTTTTATCAATATTTTAATAAAAATTAATTATTTTTTCTGAATCTGGTCCAAGCCCAAAATTTTCTGATTTCAATTTAAATCGATTCCTATTTCGTTCGATTCTGGACCGATGCACACTACTAGCCACCTCATAAAGATTGTAGGTGAACTGATTCAGAATCCAATTAGGTCATAACTGATCCAGCGAAGCAACCCATGCAGGTTTGTTTGCCCCCTAAACTACAGGAATTGAAGTCATGTAAAACATCATTTCATTTTCATTGAAAAGGGATGGCATCCATACAAATCAACTTCCCAATTTGAAAGCATCAACAAATAAACCCAAGCATAAACCAGCTTTCCAGTAGTTTACCATCACAATCAGCGACTGGAATCGCCTTGTAGACACAAAAATAGAAGGCGGTTTTTTGTATACAAGTGCTCCGATGCCCTCAATCGCAGCTACCACTATGCCGGCTACCAAAACATCCCAGTCGCCTGTCTGACCGAGGATTGTTGCAAGTGCATTAGCTGTATAGAAACCCAGCAAAAGAAGAAATATCTTCATGGGGAAGTTTTTCCTAGCATTATTTAGCCTGTCCAGCAATTGCCTACCCCCTGCACTCACTATCCTACCCAGCCGTGTACTGCCTAAACCTGAGTTCTCACTTAAGTTTTGCTCCTCTCCGTTCTCAGGGATACCACCCGTGTTCAATGCAAAAGCAATCCCACCATCTTTTCGCCTTGCCAAAAAGCTGCTGAAACAGAATTCCAAATACACAGAAGATATATAATTTAGGTACTGCAACAACATATAAATTTAAAAACAATACAGTGACTATTTGACATCATCGGAAATGCTGAAATCTAAGCAAGCCCGCTTTGGTTGTTGCAGTAGGTAAACAAAAGTTCCGAAATCATTTTGACCCAGTAATTTTAACATACGGCAATCAGTTTCATTTTATGTAGCCTTAGTAGTTTTCTTGGCTAACCAGATTTCCGATTCATTTTATGTCCGTCAAATATGATGAGATTCAAACTAGCCATAAGGAAGGAACTGGGGGAGATATCTCATTCCACCAGCTCATTGCATACCTTGTCATGGAGAATGATGGAGGTCTAGCAACCACACTTGAAGACTGCGAGGAATTAGAAGATACAGAATTTGCGCGACCAGTTGTAATGAGCTTGGCGTAACATGACTTATCGAAAGTTTCATTCTCCATAAGCAACAGCGTAGACCGCTGCAACGCTGTTCCCACTGTCCAAGCCATGAATTATACTGCCACACTCAAATTGACAAATATCAGGAGCAAAAACACACAATCACATTTCAGAAATAACTGCAAAATTTATCAGAAATCTTTGGTGAACCGGTCGGAAATATATCTTGCTACAAACAGAATATTCTAAAACATCAATTTAGTATTCAGCAAAGGGATTGAAAAGTGACCTAAACGGCTGCAAACGATGGCTGAAGGAAGCAGATTGTATACCTTTCGGTAATTGTGGATGGTGGATCGGAGCTTCAATTGAAGAAATGTGTGGGAACTAACATGCCGAAGTAATCGGAAAAAATAAGCCCGCCGGCGCCGGTAGATGACTGATGATGGATGAGGAGGCTGAAGACGGGGAAGATTTTTTTTATTCTTTTCTTTTTTATTTTTCAGTTTAATAAAGTGAATTGAACAAATAAATAATAAAAAAGACTATCTATCAATCCGACGCCGTTTTACAGCCATAGGGTTTTTTTCCATGTGAGGTTGGAATCTCAGCGCGATCTCAGATTCTCCCAGAAATGATCCAAAGACCAATCTGCCGATCCATCTCGTTCTGCCGGTCACTGTCGTCTTCTCCGACAAGTAACCCACCTTCATTGTTGATCGATTGTTCACCACCAAATGTCGAATCTGCAAATCCCAACAGCAACAATCTGAATGGTGCACCCAAGGAGTTTGTGAAAATGCCGCCTGCATATAATCACTCTGACATCAACCAGTTCTTGACTGAACTTGTAAATAAGAAGCGGTTCCACCACGTCATAGCAGTCCACAAGAAGCTCGACCTGGATGGGGTGGCGTCCCATTTCATCACTTTGAGCATTGTGATGAGGTGTTATTGCAGTTTGGGACGCACTTGTTATGGATTTGGATTGTTGGGTATCATTTTGAAAAAGGGTTATAAGGCTAGTTCCATAATTTTCAACAGGCTGATGATTGGTTTGTGCTCAGAAAGCAGGGTTGCAGAAGCTACATTGCTGGTTAAGTTCATGGAGGAAAATGGGGTTTCTCCGGATGTGAAGACTTACAGTGCCTTGATCGACGGTTGGTGCAAAGCTGGAAACTTGAAGGCAGCAGAAACTATGTTTTATGAAATGAAGAGCAAAGGCATTCCCAGGGATCTTATAACCTGCAATGCACTCATTAATGGTTTCTGTAAATTTGGTAAATGGAGGAAGGCAAAGGGTATCATTGATGAAATGAAGATTGAGGGGGTGGTTCCAGATGCCATTACTTATAATACATTGATTCATGGTTTGTGTATTGGTTGTGCATGGGAGGAGTTTAGGAGTATGCTAGTAGAGATGAAGAACCAGAGGATCTATCCGAGCGTGATAACTTATAATATGTTGATTCGTAGTTTTAGTCAAGCTGGTAGGATGAAGGAGGCAAAAGGTGTGTTTTCTCAAATGAAGAGTAGCACGAGGATGCTACCGGATAGGGTAAGTTACAATTCGATCATAGATGGTCTGTGCAAAGCTTATAGTTGGAAGGAGGCTAAAGGTATCGTTTGTCAAATGGTCATCAATGGGGTTATACTTGATGTGATCACTTATAATACAATGATTAATGGTTTTTCAAGTGGGGGTAAATGGGAAGAAGCTAAAGGTATATTTTCGGCAATGAAACGCAATGGAGTCTCTCCTGATTCTTCGACTTATAACTCGCTTATTCATAATTGGTTGTGTGTTGGGAATTGGGAGGAGGCCAAGGGTGTTATCCATGAAATGAAGAACCAGGGAATCTGTGGTGACATTGTTATGTACTCCACAATTGTTCGGGGTTTGTGCAAGATTGGTTATATGGATGACGCCAAATATGCCTTTTGTGAAATGCTGAAACAAAAAATTCAACCATCTGCAATCACATTTAATGAATTTTTCAGTGCGCTCGTCGTGTTGGGAAAGGTTTCAGAAGCATCTCGATTACAGAAGCTAATGATGGAAAGAGGTGAAAGGGCTGATACAATTACTTACCACACTTTGGTGCTTGGGCTTGGTTTGGATGACGAGGACCAGTCGGGAGACGTATATGAACCAACATGAAAGCGCTCTTGAATGGATTTTGTCTTCTTTAACTTGTGTTATAATTGAGCCTTCCATTTGGTCAAAGAAATCATCATTGGTATTAAGATGAGGTTATAACTCCATCCTGCAGCACAGGGTTGAAGGTCAGACTTGAAGAAATTTAGTAGCTGAATATGCTTTGTGTATATAGCTGGCCGCTCTTGGATTAGGTACATAGGTTCCTCAATTGTTTATGTTGGTAATGCTGGATGTTGTAGTACTCATGAGGCTTCCCTGGAATCCCAATATGCCCTATATTTCCAACAGAAACGACACATGAACCGGTGGTTTTGAAAGTAGTTCGAAGAACAAATTCCATGGTTGTATCAGAACGAGGTTTTCAGCAAATTCAAAGTTGAGCACACAGTTGATTTGCAAGCTAATACTTGTCAGAATGGATGTATTGCCGAGGTCAGATACTTGAAATGCAAACAAAATGTTTCTTTTTAGCTGACACTTGATCCAGCCTATGGAAACACGTAACTCTCCAGGTGCCAGCATTGTTTCAAAATCTAATATCGGTGTCATCTATGCCTAGCAAACTCCTTACATCTGCGCCAGGAGATGATGATATTTTTCTGTTGGTCAATATAATTTGTGTCAGGTTCATTACTTTTCCCTTTTAATACTATTCCCTCCCCCTTTGTTCACTTCATTTGATTTCTTGTTTTTTTTTTTGAGATTATTCCCTCTGCTTCGGTTCACTTAATGTTCCAGCTCAACTTTAAATTTGTAATAAATAGTCAATGTCAGTATGTTACATATGACATTTTTTTTTATAAAAAAAAATGTAATAAGTATATGTGAGAATCAGATCATCATTCAATAATCTGTAATAATTTTAATTTCATGAATCTTCATCTTCTTCCATTTACCAGATTACAGTAGTTTGTTCCTTACTTATTGGGTAAATCATTAACAGTTAAAACATCAATAATTTTGAGCAGTTAAAACATTTATTTATCAGATGTTTCTGTAATAAAGGCTTGATGTTTCTGTAATAAAATGAAAAAGGCCTAATTATATACTCTTAATTATCTAAATAAATTCGGTATCTTATTCAAGTCAAGTCACTGTTTGAAGTATGAACTGAAACTGGTGGATGGTGAAACAGAAGAAGCAAAATACATACATACATTTATATGTAATATCTTTTTAAGTACAGCAATAACTGAAAGTAACTCCTACAATAGTAATTACGATGTTTTTCAATAAACATTCACATAAAAAGTAAGTCGTCTTGAAGTGAAGACACTAGTGGTGCTGGCTGATTCAGCTGGGCATCAGCATCAAACTCCAGACAATCGACCTCGAAGTAGTCATCCCACATGCCCACATTCATCTCTGTCCCTGAGGAGATGGGGTGCAGAACATCGAAAATGTCAGTCGTCTCGCCCTTTCCACGCTCATCACCACTGCTTGCTGCGGCCGGCGCAGATGGGGAAATCGAGCTGTGATTCAGAGGATCAGGCACTGGTGGCTCAATCTCCGTGCACTCGTACTCAGTCGCGGTCGGATCAAACTGAGGGCTGATGATTCCAACCTTGAAATAATCATCCCACATGCTCACACCCATCGTCTCTGTCCCCGTGGAGATGGGGCACAGATAATCGTCAGTTGTCACGCCCTTCTTGCTAAATTCATTATCATCACTGCTTGCTGGCAAAGTCAAGCTGCTGCCCTTCTGATTCTGAGGCTCCATCTCCTGGCACTCATGCCCAGTCGCAGTCGAAGCGGGATCCAGCTGATCATGGCTCATGATTTCAAACAGGGGGCTGTCAAATTCGAAAAAGTCACTTCCTAATTCCGATGACGTCATCCTCTCGTCATCATCATCGTCCACGCATGCGGGTAGCGAAGCAAAGATGTCGTCCATCTGAGGATCGCATGCCGCCGCCGCAGCCGCCGCAGCATCGTACTCGACGTAGTTAAAGCCCGACCTAGAAGAGTCCGCAAACGAAGCCACCGCATTGTACTCCCCACTTTTTCCAGCTCCATTTATCGTCGGGAAAGAAGATTTCGCTCGTTTGGCCTTCGCATTGTTGTCGATCTCGGTTGTCGAAGATCTGGCGCGTTTGCCCTTCGCAGGGTCGATGATCTTGGTCTTGGTCGTCAAAGATTTCGCGCGATTGGCCTTGGTGTGGTCGATCTTGGTCATCAAAGATTTCGCGCGATCGGGCTTGGTGTGGTCGATCTTGGTCGTCAAAGATTCAATCTTTGCGTCCAACTCGCTCAACAGAGTCATGGACTGAGCCGCCGTCAACTCTTTCAGTTTATCGTCGAACCAAGAAGAAGAGTTCGAAATCTCGCTTGAGGGATTGCCGGCTTTAACCAGTTTGACCCCGGATGTTGTTGTTGGTAGCGAAACCAATAAGATGTCGTCTTCCACCCGAGGATCAGAGGCCGACGATTCCAACGACGCATTGTAGCCCCTGCTTAACGGATCATAGTCCACAGTCGAATCCGCCATACTCAACAACTGGTTCGCGCTCCACACTCCATGGTTTCCGACATCAGTTGCCGACTCCGGGAATGAGGATTTCGCGCTTTTAGCCATGGCATGGTTGATCTTGATCGTTAAAGAATCAATCTTTGCATCCAACTGGCTCAGCAGAGTCATGGCCTGAGCGGGCGTCATGTCTCTCAGTTCCTCGTCGAAAGTTTTCTTCTCCATGACTGTTAGCAAGGCCGGCTATTAGGCTGTGCAACCGGATCGATTGCACAGGGCCCCAAGTTGACAAAGCCCCCAAATTCAGACGAAGAGCAGGCGACCCTCACTTCGACTTCTAATCCAGGCCAAGTGTCTTCCGGCAGCCAGTCCTCACACTTGGCAGCCGCCCCTCGCAGACTTCTTCCTCTTCCCACCGGAGTAACTCGTGAGGCTGTAAACCATAAATTATCTTTTCGCAAATAAATTTTAGTAGGCTCAAACCGACATTGTAGCGATTAGAAAATTTATTTATTATAATTTTGTATACAAAGTTAAATAATAATAATTCATATGGGATTTGTTAGTTAGTTTAATTGCATTATAATTTGTTTAATTTATGATTTAATATTTTTCACTGAAAATTTGATAGATTAAAATTAAATAAAAAAGTGAACATAATTCTAACATATGATTTAGATGAAATTTAGGAGGAGAAAATACATAAAAATTTAGGAGAAAAATTAAATTATATTTGATAAGTTTCTTTATAGTTTTTTTTATCTCTAACTAACAAAAAAAAATTATAATGTAGAAAGATCTTTCAATTTCTATTGTTTCTAGTCTTAAACCAAACATAAGGGATAAGCATTGTATTGCAATACACTTCTTGAACTAAACTTTTCTCTCAATATAGAATTGTCGATTGATTATACTCTATTTTTGGCAAATAAAGTAATGGATGCGGCTGAAACAGTTGAAAAACAGACTTATCTGCTACCTCAACCTCAACCGTTGCATTGAACATCAAAATGAAGTCATCTCCTACACATAATGTTAAATTAGGAATTCAATTGATGCTAGATGGCTATTGGTATCAGATTTAGGGAGAATGAGGGGAGGTGACGTGGGACGTGCTGGTTACGGCCGAAAATTGCGCAAGAAAAACTTGAAATATGTTGAAGATAAGGAAGATCGTCAATCCTACGAGCTCTCTGTTTCGACTAGGATACTGAAAAATGTAGTTGTTGTAGCGGCCAAAAAATAAATGGTGAAATAGAAATGCATTAAAAATCGTGAGATTTGTTGTGATATGTTTATCTTTGAATCATGATAATTTCTGGTCAAGTAATTCCAATCTGAACAAAGCTACTATTTTGAGTTAGTGGGCAACAATATTCGAGTCAAATATAAGCAATTAAGCTGAAAAAAATTAAATGACCGAAAGTGAAATAACTAATATCTTCATTAATAATATCGTGTGATAATCAATAAAATATTAACATTTGGCAATAGGACTAGGTTATTGAAATATATAACTATGTAGTTTAGGGTACTATAGTAAGGTGGATAATTTAATTTTTTTGTTCTGAATATTAATCCTCTTACAAAATAATAAATTACTTTTTCAGATGAGTCGACTCAGTTCAGAATAAGACTTCGATGAAGTCAGACGCAATGCAAAACATTAGAGAATAATTAAGAAGGTTCACAAGCACTGAGAATCATTCGAAGATGAGACAAAGTTGTTCAATATGATCAAAAGTTCAAGGAAGATTGATCGAAGCGGGAATACATGATAGAGCACGACTTTGACATCAAAAGACCACCGAGAGAAAAAATCAAAATTTAGCGTTGAGAGGGAGCGTTGAATATCAATGTCTTATTAGATTAAAGTGAATCGACCCATGAAGCTAGCCTAAGAAAAGTACAAAAGAAAACCAAAAGAAATAGTGAGAGAGAAGTGAAAATAAGAGAATAGTATAGAGCTTTCTAGAATTCTATGTGGAGTTTAATTTAAGGGAATATTTTAGTAACATGCAAAGAAAATTGTGGAGTCATAATTATTAGACGTTGCATGCAATACATCTCAACAATCCATTTTCTTTTGAAAATATTATAAATACCTTAAGTATCTTCATTGGTAATCCATTCAATTAATATTTATTTCCATTTTAATCATTTTTTAGAATTTTATATAAATAATAATCAAATATAAAAAATTACAAATAAAATTCATATTCAAATTTCATATCTTTAGCAGATATATAGATTTTTTTTAAATTAATAAAAATAGGCCACAAATATCTTTTTGCACAGGGACTCGAATTACACTGAGACGGTCCTGACTGTTAGAATCTGAACGAGATTTTTACAGACAACAACGTCTGTAAATCTGAAAATATATAACAACAACGTCTCGTTTTGCGTCGACACTCTTTCCTTTCACAAATTAACAGAAAAAAATAATTTAAATATTTTAAAAAATTTGAAAAATTTTGAAAAAAAAATCAGAAATAATTGAAAAAGTATATTATCTTGATTTATAAAAATTCAAATAAAAAATTCAAATAAAAAATTTAAATTAATAAATTTAATATTATATATTTATTAATTAATAAATATGTTCATCAAATTTTAGTTATGTTCATTGCATGATATATTCATCATATGAGTGAATATGTTTGCTAAATGAGCTGTTATGTTCATCAAGTAGACTATTATGTTCATCAGATAATATGTTTATCAAATTTAACAATATGTTCATTGCATCAGGTTTGATAATATATTCATTAAATAAGTCATTATAATCATCATATATGATAATATGTTCATCAGATGAATAAATTATTTTTATTGAATATAAAAATATAAATTTATGAATAAAATAGTTTTTATTTGGACTTTTCTGTTAAATTTTTTTTATTTTTCTGATATTTTTTTGGTTTTTTGTATTTTTGACTATTTATTTATGAAAGGTGGGAGGATTTTAATAAAAATGATGTAAAACGATATCGTTTTCGAACAAGAGCACCCAGGTGGGTGCTCTCGGTCCACCCATGAGTGACTGAAGATTCTTCATATTTCAGTTCAAATTGAGTGTCAAATGTAGCACAATCAATTTGGTTTAAAATTTTTTGGTTTTAATGATTAATAATTCGATTTTCAAATTGAACCCAAATATTAAAATTATTACGGTTCAGTTATTGGTTTCGATAATAAAATATTAAACAGAACCAAACCCGAATTATTAAAATAATAATAAAATTAATATTATTTATTTAATATTTTCTATTACTTAATTTGTATTTGAATGTTCAAACTGGTTATTATAATATTTAAAAAATAATTTTATAATAAATAACAAAAATATTTACTTTCTCTTTTTTTATAAATTTATTGTGAGTTAAATCATTTTTAAGAAATATTTTTATCAAAAAAATTACTTTTAATTGGTTTTTGACCGAACCGAACTGTGAAAATTGATTTGATGTAAAACCGAATAGCTGCAAATCAGATAGCGCAAGACATCCATTGTTACCTAAGATACACCGCGACCCATGCACATTCTTTTAAACCCAGATTAAAACAAATGTATGTCAACGATGTGTTGAAAATTGAAGATTGAAACTTCATAAATTTTAAAATTTCAAAATGTTTTGGGTATATTTATAATTTTAGAATTTTCAATCAGATTAAGAAAAATGACTATTATCAACACACATAACCATCTTCTTTTTATTCTGAATTTGAATAATATTTTTATTTTATGTCAGTGAAAAGAGTATATTATATATTTTACTACTCAAATTTTATATTTATACAATACATTTTACCTACCTACTGGGAGGGACTCTGTACCAAATATCTTTAACGACCATTTTGTGTCCCACTAGTAATATATTATATATCTCACATATTATATACCTCACGACAAAATTTATTTATCCTCAGTCATCAATTTTTTTTGCCTCGATGCAAAATATCTAATTGTTTAGGCTGTGTTTGGTTTAAGGAAAATTGAGTGGAAAGAAAAGTTAGAGGGAAAATTGAAAAGAAATGGAATCCTTGAAGAATTCCATCTAATTTTTCTTTGTTTGGTTTCATAAAGAAAATGTCAAGGAAAATTGTTGGGAATCCATTTTATTTTCCATAATCATATAAAGTTTTATGAAAAATAGGTAGAAAAATATTAACATTTTATCATTTCATACATTGAATTTATTCAAAAAAAGGTTATTTGTTTAAGATACATTGAACTTGTTTAATATACGTAGAATCACATTTTTCATCCAATTTTCCATCTAATTTTATTTCCCTATTATTTTCCATCTAAACCAAACAATGAATTTTACTAATTTTCCATCAAACTTTCCTTTCCTTCTACTTTTCCTCAAACCAAACACAGCCTTAGGGAATAAACCTTAAACTGAGACAATTACAATCTATCAAATCGCCTATGCTCAGTCCATGTATCAGATACGCTAGAGATATTTCCAGCTGCATGCCAAATTTCGAGTAGAGGAAGTATTATCTCCTTTTAGATTCGCTTGAATCTCTTCCGCATTCTCCATCACTGACGACTTCACAACCTTCGACGATGACTTTCCCTCCTGACGAAGCATCCCGACACGTCACCGGTCTCCCCGGAGGCGATCGAGTGGCGGCTACAATTCGATTCCAAAGTTGAGGTTTGATTTTTTATGATAAAGTACAATTTGCTTTTGTAAAATGTCACAATAGGTTGTGTGAGAGGAATGTTGAAGAACAGGTTGTATTTGAGTATGTAGAATGTATAGTTGGTTATGTGATAAAAATATGATATTTGAGAGCTTTCATGTGTCTTTTGGGGTAGAATTTGTAGCATTTAGTTGGTTCTAGATGTCCTCAAAAAGAATATTTAGTTTTGTTTGGAATATTTAGTTTTGTCTTGATGCATTTGATGCGCAGCAATGTGTAGAACTTGTAGGTTTAGTTGGTGTCTGGATGCCCTGCAAAAGGCAATTGCGGTAGCTTTGTGTAGAAATTGTTGCATTTTGTGGTATTTCAAAGCGCATCAATCTGTATAACTTGTAGCATTTTGTTAGGTGTTTGGATCTGCTGCGAAGGCCTTAACTTTATGTAGAATTTGCAGCATTTTTTTTGGTGTTCTGATGCTCTGCAATAAAGTAAAATCTGTAGCATGTAGTTGTTGAGAGTAGTTTTGTGTAGAATTTGTAGCAACTTGTGGTGTTTTGATGACCTGCAATCTGTAGAATCTGTAGCGAAGTAAAATATGTAACAAACCTTTTGTATGTCAACAAAGCATAGTTATTAAAACCGGATCGGACCGGCTGGTTCGACCAGGAACCGGACCGATCCGGTTGAACCGGTTTATTATAATTAGAGATTTAATTAAGATTAAATTAGTCTTAACTTTATTTAAAAAATAGTTGGGGGCAAGGTTTGAACTCAAGCCCCGTATGTTCTAGGGGACACTTTTAACCAATCATGCTAGCAAAATTAATTATTTTTTTATTTTCATTTCACATCTTATACTTTATATTTTGTAATTATTATTTCTAATTGAACCGGTGATTGAACCAATATGAACCGCCGGTTCAACCGAAAAACCGGGAAACGGAACGTTGACCGGTTCGATCACCGGTCCGGTTATGATAACTATGCAACAACAAAGAGTCAGAAATTGATAATTACAACAAATATGTTGATGAAATAGCCCAAGACTTCCATTCTTAAATAACATACATTGGACTCATGTGCATTTCTTTAAAACCATGATAAAAAAATGTTCGGTAAAGAGTCGGAAATTGAAGGTTGAAAACCACTTTCACCACTTTTAAAATTTAAAATATCAGATTTTTTTGGGTATCTTTATAATTTTAAAATGCTCAATCAAATTAAGAAAAAAAAAACTCTTATCAACACCAATAGCCATCTTCTTTCTATTCTAAATTTTAATCATATTTTTATTTTATGTAAGTGATATGAGTATATTATGTATTTTACCACTCAAAATTTGTATTTATAACTTACAATTTATCTGCCTACTAGGAGAGACTATATACCAATTATCTTTAACAACCATTTTATGTCTCAATAGTAATATATTATATACTTCACGACAAATTTTTGTATCCTCAATCAAGTTAGACTCGATTATCAATGTCAATTTGTTTACTATTCATTACATATATTATTATGTATGTTATTAATGGTTTTCATCAGTCCAAAAGACATATCAGAGCGGAATTAGTTTGGATTGTAACCAGTTTGAATTGGAAATCATAGTTATCAGAACCGGATCGGGAGTTGAACCGGTGCGAGCTTCGGTTTCCGGTTTACCGGTTAAACCGGTAGCTTAGATCGGTTTGACCGCCGGTCTAATTACGTAGAAATTTTAATATAAATATAAACCACAACATTGAAAATTAAAATTACTGGATTGGCCAAGTGATAGATGCACTGCCAAACTTTCTCGCCCGGTTCATACAGTCAAATCCGGTTTAACATGCAAGGCGATACTATTTGTCAAACCGGACCGGACCAAGCACCGGTTCACGGTTTCACCGGTTGAGCCGGCCGATCCGGTTCGGTTTTAATGACTATGCTGGAAATGGAATCTCTCTTGAAGAGTGGATCATATTTAGATAAGTCTATATTTGACTAGACCAAAATTTTCTAATTTGAGTCGGACCTAAACGCTTGAAACTGATCTTATAAAAATGTAAAGTTAATTTAAAATGAATGAAAATGATTTAAATAGATATTAAATAAAATTAATATAACTCATATTATAAATATACATTTAAAAATCCGCTAAATCCATTCTGGTCGATTTAAGTTGAGACTGAAATGTTAGGATCAGACCTGACTGTATAGAAAATCAGAACAAAAAAACATGAACCTGAATCAAGACCGAAATTATTGAATTCAATTCACTATGATTAAGTTTCGATCTAGTTTGTTCTGCACCTAAATTTGAAAATTTTATTTGTTGCATCTTTTTCTTCTACAATAAATGTGAAAGAGTCTCAAGTGTAGAAGTCAAGTAGGACATCCAAATAATCAAGTTCAAATAGACTCAAAAATTAGAACAAAGACGCGCAACAAACAGATACACCATATCTTCCAAATTTGATTTCTTATTGGTCATGCATTAGTAGCATCCATAGTTATTAAACCGGTTGAACCGGTCGGTCGGGTCCGAATCACATATTCATACCCGATTGCATGGAAAACAGGAAATAACCGGACGAACCGGCCGGTTTAATATCAAACCGAAAGAAACCAGACCGGTTGAACCGGAAATTGATTTATTAAATTATCATTAATATTTCTTTAAACAAACTAATTTTATTAAGATGCTAAAAATGAAGGTGGTCGGGTTCGAACTCAGAACATATCTTCCAACTGCGCTACCAAATCTTATATTTTAAGAGTGTATTAATTATAACTTATTTCAATAATTTTTTTTTCTAATTCGGCCGGCGGTCCAATCGGTCAGTATGACCGGTTCAACCGAGAACCGAACTCTTGACCGGTTCGATTACCGGTCCAGTTTTTATAACTATGGTAGCATCAGAAGCAGTTTTTGGAGTTTGAGTCTCAAGCTCGGAGCTAGAAAATGAAACTAGCGGGTCAAAATAAAATTTTCTCACTTAAGGGGTGCAAATGAATTTCCAAAAATTTAGATTTCGTCCTTGAATTATGTTTCAGTTACTCCGAACTTTAGGGATGTAGGTGTGAACAGAGGGTTAAATTTTTATTTTAGTAAAAACTTAATACGAAAGTACATACTTGTAACACTAAAAAATATATATTTGAGTTAGAAAAAATTGAAGATTTCCACTCCTCAGTCTATACCTGTATGTAATTCCATACCTCATTCGCAGATGTATGAATTTGAAACTCATTGAAGAGACACATTTACAAATATATGAATACCATAGTTATCAGAACCAGTGTTCTAAAAAACGCTAGACGGTCCTAGGCGGTGGAGGTAGCGCCTAGCGATTACTCGGCTAGGCGGGGATTAATCGGAATGATTAATCGGATGATTAAACGGTACTTCACATATTAATATAATGTTCCATATTCAATTACAAAATATATTAGTATAAAATCAAGTTAATATCAATGTAAGCACAACACATAACTAGTTTCAATTCTATAAAAAAATAACAATTCATC
>NQLW01000032.1:1781280-1813516 GCA_002312845.1 Kalanchoe fedtschenkoi | reverse complement strand
ATTTTCTGGATTTACACAAATTATTGATGTTTTGAATTTTCTGGATTTACACAGATTTTTTGAAAATTTTCTAGATCAATTTTTTATTGATTTTGAACGAATCTGTACTGAAAAATATTGATTTTCTGAGTTTCAATGAGATGAACGTGGACATAATCATGTCTATATTCATAAAACCATCAATAACCCACCGACTCCTCCGTTCTCTCTCATAACCCACCGACTTACCTCTCGTCCATCTCCCCTTCCTCCCGATCTCACGGCCCTTTCCTTTCCTCGCTCCCATGAATCGATTTCGCTGCCGGAGTTGGACCCGATTGACTCCACCGAATCCTTCACCTCAATCTCGACGAATCGATTCTTCTTCTCTCCTTCTCTCCGATCTGCAGGTTGATGAGGATCGAGTCAAAGATGGAAAGGGAGCTTGAATCCGAGTCATGGCGGCACCATCTGGGCTTCTTTTTTCGACATCGTAAGCCGTCATTGCCTAGGGCTTGAGGCAAGGTTGATGAACATCGCTAATCCATTGCCCCCGCTGCTGCTAATCTGGGAATTGAATCAATAAATCCATTTTTCGACCGCCTCGGCCAAAAAAAATCGTTGGAGGAGCGCCCAACGCCTAGGCGCCGATTATTCGGCCGCCCAGGCCGATTTTTAGAACACTGATCAGAACAGGACCGGACCGGCTGGTTCGATTGGTTGGACTGGGAACCGGACCTGGTACCGATCCGATTTGAAATTAATATCGGGTTGCCTACTGAACCGGAAAAAACCGGATAAACTGGCCATTTTTTTATAAAATCGGTGAACCGGATCAGTCTGGTTGAACCGGTTTAGTGTAATTGATGGCTTAATTAAGGTTAAATTAAATCTAAAAATTATTTTAAATAATCAAGCTGTCTAAATAACATATTCTATTATTTACAATTATCACAAAAAACTTACTATATTATAACTATTGTAAGTAATTGAACCGACGGTCGAATCGATTTGAACCGCCGGTTCAACCGAAAACCCGGGAACCGGGACTTTGGCCGGGTCGATCTCCAGTCCGGTTCTGATAACTATGATGAATACAATCCTCATGATCATATGCAATTTTTTAAATCTTGACCTCAATAGCATTTATTTTCTATCATTGGCGTGGTGAGATACAAAATCATTTAACCCAAAAATACAGCATGTTCAAAATTCTCAATTTTAATAATTTTAACCATTAATTTTAATGTCAGTACGAGCTCCGCCTCTAACAAAGACATTTGATGTTGCTATTGATACAAGTAGAATAAAGCAGAAGCCGCAATGACGATATACTCATACTGAAATAGAGAGGACTAGCAGTGGTAGAGTCACTTGGGGGCAATGAGGTCAGTCTTCGAATTCCATCTAAAATACTTATGTCTATGCAAAATAAATTTACATGCTTAATTTCAATTAAATTTTTAATTCTCTAAATTCAACCAAAATTTTAATTAGACGAACCTCTTGTGGCTACCTCTGGTCAATGATGATAGAAGTGAAGGCTGCCAGTTCTTATGGCACTTGAAAGAAGAATTTGACAATCTAAAATGCAATGCAATGGAGGAGTATATAAAATACATGACCTGGGCCTAATGAATCTAATCCTCTACACAATGTATTTCTCACTATATTTCTATTATCTTGGGTGTGTTTGGATTAGGAAAAATTTGGTGGAAAGAAAAATTTAATGGAAAATGAGAAGGAAAATTTATTATAAAATGAGAAGAGAAAGTTTCTAGGAAAATTAGATGTAAAATATGAAGGAAAATTTATTTAGAATAAAAAATATTTTTGCATTTTTTCACCATTTTTCATCCCTAACCAAATAAGAAAAAATAAAAAGATTTCATGGGAAATCCACTTTCCCTCAAATTTTTCTTTGGACCAAATATTTCCTAAACCAAATACACCCTGACGCTTATATCACACTTTAGTTTTGAAATATTCTTCTTAAATTTGCTCTTTGGCTTAGTTTAAAATGAACTGGAAAACGAATTCTTAATAAAATTCATCTCATTCAGTTTATATACCTTTTTAACTCCCCCTAACCTAATAGAAAAACTGCAAAATGCAGTTATTCACTTCCTAATAAAACAAATTAAGAAAATCTAACCTTCGATGAAAATTGTCTAGTGGGTGTTTGCCTCCATCAAGTTTAGCTGACTCTAACAAGTCCCAAAATTTTCTAATAAATTCTTCCAAAATTTGAACCGGCTACAAAATTTTGACCATCTTCATCTGTTGGCATGAGATCATCGTGACCATAAATATGTTCAGAAGGTTAACTTTGCTTATGTTTCATCTGCCATCCTGTTAAAAGGGTGGATATGACCCTGAAAATATCAGCAGTGTTTTTTTTTTTTCCGAATCAGTTCCGAGCTCCAAAACCCTTGAATAAGATGAATCCAAAACCGCCAATTGCCACTACTAGAACAATAGGGAGTCCCATTGCTCCTAAGTCAGGTATGGTGATTTTACGCACGGTTCTTGTGCGCTGCTGAGACTTCAATTCCAAGCTCTCACGGAGAAGGCTGCTAAGATTATCTACTTGGTGCATGATTTGCCGCTGTCCACGTGTAAGAGCAGTCATCTGTATGCAGTAGAAGCACATCCAATCAGGACACCACACAACAAACATTGACCACCATGTGAGGCATCAGAAGAAATATCAATCACGTACCTTATCCATTAGCGCTGATTCCTTTGTCAACTGGGATGAAGGTAGTGAATGAGGCAACACCGAGCTGGGAATAAGTCCATTATTGTCCAATCCAGAGACCAGGTAGGATGTATGAGTAAAACCATTGCAGGTTTCTGATTGAAGGGCCAGGCTTTGTTGGCTAGCAGAATGAGTTTTTAGAGTTAGCTTGGAATTCAGCTCTTCAATATGATTTGTGAAATCATCCATTCTATCATTCAACGAGGATATTCGGCCAGACAGCTGATTCATGGCCCCCTGATGAAAATCAATGAAACAAACTTAATAACGGCTTAATTGTTAAATTAATCAACGAGTAAGGAAAATGTAAAAGCAGTTGAAGGAAGTGTGTCACCTGGTTCGCCAGTGTGGCCTGTGCTTCGGTAGTTAGATACTCAAACTGCCCATTGTTTGTGTCAAATCTTGTAAACGAGGAAAGATTTTTGTCCCTTTCTGTTGAATATGAATGTGACATCCCACTGTCATAATTAATTTCTTACCCTTTGTTAGTCTTGTAACATCTTTACAAGCATAAATATCAGGAACTAAACTATCAGTTTGATCAAAATTATTAGGGTAAGAAAATACACAGATATCAGTCCGATGTGTTTAACATCTGCATCTAAATTGTATTCATACACTCCATTCAACTAGAGTAGGCCTACTATTTACTAAGAAAACTTTCCAAGTGAGCCATGCAAATGTGTTTTAGAATACACCTTATAAGTTTTCAATCAGGCATCTTTCTAGGAACCCCACTGAGGTCGCCCTAACTAGTGAAACTGGGTCGAGGTATAAAATCCACATGAGGTGTACATATAAAGATAATTTGTTCTCAGATCAAAGTTTACGGAACTTGATTCAAAATTCATAAATTTACACTAAGCATTTGTCAACTAACTGCACACAAATGGTGTACATGTTTTGATGGGAAACTAAATGGAAATCATATTTCTCATGCTCTTTTAACAGGAACTTTAGAGCCAACAACATGCATGGGAAAATACTTTCTGAGATTTAGATTACCTACAATTAGCAAACTTTAGTGGAACAAATTACCCATATATTGATTTTATGTTACACTTGAAACTAAGCTTTTGCCGTTCAATTTCAACATAATCCGCAACCCCAGATGTAAATTCTGGCAACTTAAAATTAATGGGCTTTTTAGTCCATCTTCCACACATGTAAATGAGTAAATAATAGCTATACAACAGTGAGAATATTTACCTCTTATGGTGCTTGCTTCTCCTTGTAACCCTGTCGGCAGAGGATTGACTGAGTGCATTGACAGGACTGGAGACCAATTCATCATCCATGCTGAGCTTGGTCTTCAAATCTTCTGGCAGTGTCTATAAATATAAAAATTAGTGACCTAGTAGCAATAACTCACACATAAATATGAAGTTGACCTGCCGTAACCTCATTCAGAAGCTTCTCCAGCTGAATTTGTTCTATATAAGTACGAGGGATGTATGTACCCTCTAACCCAAGCAGCTCAGCAACATGTTGGACAACTGTGCGGTCTTTTCCATGAACCTTTTGTGCGAATAAAAACAACACAAGCAATAGAACATTTGAATTAAGCTGTCATAGAAATGAAGAAAACAAAGTTTTCTCAAGATCCCAGTTCCCAGTATATGTAGATATGAAAATTTAGATAAAGAATAAAGTAGGTGGTGTTTAAATATAACTAATGATATATAGAAGAAAAATTTATTACACTTGACTGCAGGCTCAACCGTGTTATCTTGTATTTACGAAGTGAGGAGTTTCGCTTTTTAAAACAAAAATTTTTATTGAGAGGACATCCATCCAATGACAGAATTAACAGTAGTCTACTCTAAACTGATATACTTCATAAATAGTTGAGGCGACAATCTGTACAAAAGCTGATTATTTCTTTGCAAAGGAGTTTCAAACAGCTTTTCGGCATATGCAAAACCTCATCTTTCCACATGCCTGAAGGTGGGACTTCTCAATAAGAAAAATACAGGTTGCAACCCTTCTAATTGCACTAACAAGACCACATGGTCTTACTAGACTGAAACAAAAAAAGAAGATAAATACAAACTTCGGAAGTAAATCTCTAGTGAAGCATCAATGATTTAAAGGCCCCCTCCAAGTAGCATGAGAAAAGAAGAAAAAAAACAACTAGAGTTGAAGGAATGTGAAATAATGCACATTTCAGTTCAATCCAAGGTGACATTTAAAAAAAAGATACCTGAATATATCCTCTGTTTAGCTGCTCAAGCCAATCAATTTTTACACACACCCTTTCTTCAGAGAAGACATGACTATTCCTCTTCAAGATAGTTGCAATAGTATAACCAAGAGCCATCAGACCTCCTAAAAGGCGCACACTTACTTTAAAACTTATTCTTGGTGATATAACAAA
Organism: Kalanchoe fedtschenkoi; assembly: GCA_002312845.1. Taxonomy (NCBI): domain Eukaryota; kingdom Viridiplantae; phylum Streptophyta; class Magnoliopsida; order Saxifragales; family Crassulaceae; genus Kalanchoe; species Kalanchoe fedtschenkoi. The sequence goes on along the minus strand of NQLW01000032.1, from coordinate 1,808,399 downwards.
TGGATTGTCTGTGACCCATTCCTGAAATTAACAATTTTCATCAAACATTTCAACTTTAGCCCCATTTCAACTGTTCATGAAAATGATCATAGCTAGAAAACTTATAAAATCACATTAAAATTTAGATCTACCAACTAGTTCTCATAACAATGCAGCTACTGAAGTTAAATTGTTAGAAATAAATATGTCTAGTGTCTACCACACAATTTCTATTGAGAGTAACAATAATAAAGTAACTTAGGAGTGCTTCACTAGCTTAGTAACTGTCGAATGCAAATAGTAACTTATATGATAAAGAACAATCACAACTTTTCTAGAAAGAAGCTGATGGGATGCATACCTCAAACATAAGATTGTATTTTCCATCCTTATTTCGCATTCTCAAATATGATTGACATGATTCTGGATCTTCACCTGGAGGTAAAAGGTATATATCATATGTCTGTTCCATGCTTTCAGTGTGTTCCTCAGACATAATAAGTCTGATCTGGTCCTCAGTTACATTTTTTGATGACTGCCAGAACGCAAATAAGCAAACATGTAAATGAACAAAAAAACTCGATTATTTCATTAAAGAATTAAGTGGATAGTATGATGTGTGAGATGTCTTGCGGTTAGGAAAAATGAATAAATCCAATAACCTTAAGAATGTATGTTGGACTCTGAAATCCAGTAAACGGATTGAATTTGTTGATGATTTTAATGTGTGCTGTCTGGAGATCTGGCTCAATGAAAGCTTTGTACATTGGATAAACCTGTGATACTATACTTCAACAATCAAGAAATGCCTTTTCGAAATTTTGCACTAAGGTTTTATGAGTGAGTGAAAGACCGTTTCTGATATCTGGTGTATAATTTGTTCCGGTTCTTGACCAGCACGTTGAATATCTCTTAGAAGTCTCTTGACAAGATCAAAATGAACACCACCTGTGACAGAGATTCTAAGATCTAGTAAAGGACGTAGCTTTTCACTCAACGCATAGATTCCTTCAATAATCACGATTTTTGAGCTAGGAACTTCCAGTGTCCTGCGATGTAACAAAATAAAGTTTGAGAACATCAGTATCAAAACTCATCGGACTTAATGTATTCTTTGTCATATAAAAAAGTAAGATATGCAATATCCCATCCTTAGATAGACTCACAAGCATTTGAATATCTTACACATGCTTAAGTTACAAATTTATGTCACTTAAACAATTGCATGGAGGTAAATAAATAAGGTAATTTACTGTACGATACTGAATTGGAATTGATTCCAACGGGCATGGCTATTCAAAAAACTATCCATAAATATGACCTAAAATATTTATACACATGATATGTTGCTCATTTGTGAAAACACCATCGATCATCTTTATGGATCTAATGATTTGATTTTAGCAAAAACTGATTTAGTTTGAAGAAATAAATTCACCAGCAATCTGGACTAAAGTAGTCGTGCAAGCACGAGGAATAAGCTTATTCTGTGTTTGTAGCTTATTGTCACAGCCCTCAATCAATGAGTGACTTTTTCATTTCTGGACAGCTCATTTAATTACTACGTGATTCAGATGATACGTTACATGATCTATCCAAGGCAAGGCCAACCTACTTATACTCTTGAGTTATTGGAGAACATTATCTCTTATGCCATTAATATATAAAAGGTATGAAACTGTTCATGGAAAAAAATGTCAATATCTGATTAGTAAAACATTTGATACAGTTCGAATAATATGCATAGCAGTGTTTCACCATCATCATGAACATACCTGTATCCTACTCTTGAGCTAGATTTAAAATCATATATTGGAATCTCTACTTGCTTCCCCTCTTTTAGGTCATTGATATTCTGGAGTAAAGTGTCGTAATCTGTCAGGCGTGGATCTGTATTGAAATTTTATTAGATTCATGAAAAGCAGCCCGCATCTCAGCTAAAGCATTTCAACAATGTACAACGTAAAAAAAAAAAAGACAGTTTGCTTGCACAAACAATATAGATCAAGAACTAGGAAGAGTCATACAATAAGAAAAAGAGTGACAGCCTGAATGCAAACAATGAAACCTATGTGGATTGGCATGCTAATGCATTTTTCTTACTTAAGATAAAAAAATTGCATAGAGTGCCAAGTCTTCAATGAGCTCCTGGTCATGAAATGTTTGTAAGGTGAAGCTATAAATGATTTCCGTGCAATGAAAATAAGGGATCAGAGCGAGCTGACAGTCAAATTAACTCACCATCAAAGTTGCCATCAACAATACGGCTAGAGTCATTATAATGATCCATTGAAATAAGGGCAACACTAGGCATGAAGTTGAGTATCTTCTCAGAGAAAATGGTCTTCCCAGCGCCTGAAGGGCCAGCTAACCCCACAAACAATATTCCCTCATTCTTCTGAGCAAGTAGCTGGCATGCCTGAATCACCAAAAAAAACCCCTTCTCAAATGACAAAGGGTCTTTAATGGGGGCAATCTCATATCGTTGCGAGTCCTTCCTTTTTACCAATCTGACCTGATCTTTCAACAAGGCAGCCTTCTTCTGTGAGGAATTGGGGCTGGACATGTCCTGAGCCACTCCTCCTCAGGCCAAACTGAAAAACGGAACACATCCATATCATCAAATAAAGATTGCAACGTCAAATTATCAACTAACACTTTCAATTCAACCCATCTCTCTCTCACACACACACACACACACGCCTCTAAACTGCACATTATCTAATAGTCATGTAATCAAACACAATGTATTGAAATAGCAATATCGAATCATAATGAAGAGCAACAAATATGAAGATTCTGAAACGTGGGACAATATTCAAAAAATAAAATAAAATATGGAGAGTGATTGAATGGATTGGAGTGAGTTTTGAGACGCACCGACTAAAAAAGAGGATGCGATTATATTTTGTGGGTGTTGTGAAAAGTTTGAATATCGATGGATTTTATTTGCGGATTATCGAGAATGAGTAAAAAGTTGCAGAAGGGGCGAGAAGGAGTTTGTTTTGGGTGTTTGGGGGGAGAGAATGAAATTTATAGTTTTGTAGGTAGCAGCTAAGAAGATCTTCTCCTCTCTCTATATCTCGTTTCCTTCAACAGCTTTTGTTTGATTTGATTGTACGAGATTTGGAATTTGGAACAACTTGCGACTCGGTCGAAATTGCATATTATACTTTTAAATTTTAGGGGAAAAATTTGATAAATAACATTGTTTATCTAATTGCGGTCAGAATTACTGTGATTTCCAAAAACGGTGCGATGAAAAAAAATTGGACTGATTTCTAAAATAAAATTCGCAATCACATTCCAAAACTAATATTATTATAAGACTTAAATTTGTGTGTGAAAATTATGCCATTTGGTTATCAAAAGATGTCGTTTTGTTTTTGTGCACAAGATATATAGTTTATTTTGATAATCAAACCACGTAATTTTCGCACAAAAATCTAAGTTTTATAATAATATAAGTTTGGAAATATAATGGTAAATTTTATTCTAGAAATCAGTCCAATTTTTTTTTCATCGCACCTTTTTTAAAAATCATGGTAGTTCTGACCGCAATTAGGTAAGTGGTGATAGTTCAGGTCCTCTTTTGAGTTTTATCCATAAATTTTATGTGTATACAAATAAGCGTCCAATAATTTTATTTAGATAGTCACTTACAATATTTGATCAATTTGTATCACTTTTTAATTAACACTAATCCGATTTAGTTTATTTAAATTTGTATCGCTTTTTAATTAACACTAATCCGATTTAGTTTAGTCAAAATTGATACCATAACCGAATCAATAACACTCCAAATCAAACAGAACAAACCAGCTTAGTTCATCAATGTATATATTTTTATTTACAGGTGTTTAGAGTCAGTCATCTATTGAGACCACAACACCTTCAGTATTTTCAAGTCATACAATTACAAAGCTTAGCTTAGGTTGTGCAACATACGCTCTCTGTCCTCTTTTACATGTCACTTAACCGAATTTTTTTATCCACTTTTATTTGTCACTTAACAATTTTCAATGCGTATTTAATATCAACAACTATCTTAAAATGTCAAACAATAATCACTTTATTATCATAATCAATAAAAAATACATTCTTCACCAGTAATCATCGACCAATTTTACTTTTTGCACGAATTTTTTTATAAAAACATTAACCATCCAATCATTAAATTTGTCCAACCGCTAGCATTAACTTCATCTTAATTTACTCAAATTAACCTTAAACGACATGTAATAGAGGACGGAGTGAGTATTTGTTATGCTGCTCTTTTCAAACCAATTTGTGAGTGTCTGCTTCAGCACTCCATGCATGCGCAATTGTGGGTTCTCATCCCCACCTAAACCTAGATGTTGTCCACCTGCCATCATTCTAGATGTTCTAGATTTCCAGGTGTGATAAAAACATCTACTATGCTTTTGCATCTACAAATGTTACCTTTTGTACTCTATTTTGTGTGATTTTAAGGCTGTGTTTGGTTTAGTGAAAACTTAATGGAAATGAAAGTTTGGTGGAAAATGGGAAGAAAATAAAATTCTTGAATAATTCCATCTAATTTTACTCTTGTTTGGTTTTATGAGGAAAATATCAGGAAAAATAATAAAAAATCAATTTCATTTTTTATTGTAATGAAAAGTTTAAGAAAAATGTGAAGGAAAACATTATATCATATTGGTATCTTCAACCCTGCAGGATACATTAAACTTGATAGAATAATAATCTTGTGAACTTGATCATATGAATTGAATTCGACAGAAGAAGTGAATATCCACTTCAAATACAATGAACTTAATTTAATTGTATCATCCTTATAGCCTTATAGGTTAAGAATTATAATCATTTTCCACCAAATTTTCCACATAATTTTATTTTCCTCATATTTTCCATCTAAATACAGCCTAAGGCTAAAAAGAATTAGGGTCAGCGACCCTTAAAATAACCAAGACAAGACTTTCTGTCTCTGAAATGAGAAGCTTTCATTGAACGAACGTCCACGATCACATACGCCAGCAGTCAGATGGGAGGATTCAACCTCACAAATCCACATGGTTTTCTGTTCCATTACTAGCAGCTGGGTCAGCAAATGACGCTACAAAGAAGAAGAAAAAAAGCTTTGCAGAAAACGTGAATCTACAAACATGACTTTCTGCATTTGTTACGAATTCATCAGTGATCATGACCAACGGGAATATTTCCCAACAAACAAGTTGAGTTTTCAAATCTTGCCAACAAACACAGGATAAAATACACAAAAATGGTCCCAAAGTCTCCAGCTTATCCACATCGTCAACATAAGTTTATTCACCTGATACGAGTTACATTTCATAAGGCCGTGAGAGCACACAATGACTGAAGGGAAACGGTGGTCACGGGAAAACAGTTAATCTGAGCGAATTCCACCCATGAACGTCCTTGGATCAGGGCATGTCCCCGAAAATTGAGCTTGTGAGAAATCGAAACCTGGATTCTGCAAATATCACCAGCAACAAATGGTTAGAGGAGATAGCTGAGATGATGTGATAATTAGACCAACTAGTATTCCCATCAGCTCTGATGGACGAAAATGTTAAGAGCATCGAAAGGAAAATACTACATATCTTTCAAGCAAAGCTCTGAACAGAGCTGAATAGTACCAAAAAGCTCAATGCAGTGAAAAAATAAACTAACATTTTGTACCGGATAGATGAATCACCAATCAACAAAATATAACTTCTTAGGGAAAGAACAATGTCATGTGGATATTAACTCAAGAATACTTCTGAAAGATTAATGCAAAATAAAATTAGCTCAATTATAAAGAGGTTTCATAGTGATCCTCCATCAATTTGACATAGAAATGATAGAGTGAAGGTACAAGGAGCTGACAAATGATAGCAACTACTCTTCATTAAAATTGCTTACTTGCACAACAAATTTTACTGAATAAAAAAGTACTCATCTTGTAATAACATATTTTTCTTCACTGATAGTCCGTTATGTGGAGGGATTAATTTTTTCGTTCTCAATAGCTCTGCGGGTGAGAAAAAAAATTCAAAAAAGAAAACAGTCCAGTTTGGCAGCTTGTTGATAACCTACTGGCCCTACTAATTTACTGTTCATGCAATTGATGGATAAGTTTCGCTCATATACACAATAATGGAGAGATGATATGGAAATTGTCTGTATCAACTAAGACTGATTAGTAATCAAATTAAGAAGGCCTGCTAATATGCTCAGAGCTAATGAGTGGTCGTACCACAGAGATAAGCATAACAAACACATACAACTCCCACAAGTTGGGGATAAAGAGGCAAATTTTTGCGTTAACCAACCTCTTCTTGGAATCTCTGAAGCATAAGACGCTTCTGTTCAAGATCAGAAGCATAGGGATCAAGCTGACCCTGGCCCAATATAGGAGATGCCCATGTCTGCCCTTTGTCCCTCTTTTGCAAAGTTATGTGCATTACATCATCCTCTGTCAGTTAAACCAATATCGCTTTTTAGAAGTAGCTAGACGCAGAAACTAACAGTGGATGAACCACAAAAGGACACAAGATAATTAAGAATTACACACTCAGTAAACATAAAGTCATTGATTAGACGATGACCACAGAATGTGAATTGGAACATTGTATTCAGATACTTGCCTAACGTCCAGAAAGATGAATCAGTCTTCACAGGGCGCGTAAGATCATGCTGGGAATACAAATAAAAAGAAGTTGTATAAAATAAAAAAGAAGTGAAATTGGCATGAGGAAGCATGTAGTTGAAAGATGATACATTGAGGTAAGGAGAACTTCCTTTGATCCCAAGCTCAACATGTTGGGACTGTATCTTACAATAGAATTGCTTAGCAGGGACGTTAGGAGGGAGAGGAATGTACATATTGACTTCCTCCAAGGTCTGATCCCACTCGAACACAGTTTTCCCTGCAAAATATTATCACCCAGCATAACAAACGACAAAAAAATTCTTGCAGATATTCAATTTTGCAAAACAGGCCATACCATTGTGGACAAAGCTGTGGCGATTCTCGGGTGCCAATTTCTCGGCCATCTGAGCTGTGCCTGGGGGCTAGCAGAAACTTGGTGAATTTGATACGCCTGGAAAAATTGTGGTCCGAAGTGGGTCGATGTCGCTGGTTGCAAACCCTACAAGCGGTTAATTTCTGGAAGTATCAGCGTTGAAATGAAACATGGTCCAGATTTCAATCAGTGTTTTATTTTATGTTATACTTTGCATAATTACTTTATATTTGAGAATTTAATTCCTTATTTATTTATTTTATTTTCTATCACGAGTTTGAAAGAGATGTGAGTGTAAAAATTTGGAAGGAGAGGGAAAATAAATGAAAGAAACTACAGTGTTTTTTTAATAGGTTTAAATTCAGGGAAAAGACTCCACACATATTTACATGTAAATTTTTTTGAATATTTTATTAAAATTATTATTTTTTTGAATCAACTACTCATGAATTAATTTTATTGAGATTAAACAAGTATTATTGAATGAAGTAACATTTTCAAAATTAATTATACATCAATCCTACTATTTTTTTATTATTTATCATATATTATTCATAATCTTTGATATTATAAAATGAGATGGTTATTCGGTTTAATCTGACTTCCGGATGTAGGATTTATATACAAATTATAGGTACAATTTGACATTTATATTTGTTAGTCCGCTTGTAGGTCAGGTGGACATACGCGTGCACTGAATAAATTCATGATCAAAATTGCAATGCAATATAAACTTAAATATATATTTTTTATTATTTTTAATAATTTCAAATACTGCTACTTTTATATAAGGAGAATATTAATTTATAATAAGAAAGACAAAAAAAACATAGTTAAGTTAAAAGGACGAAATCAGAAAAAATAAACATGTTTAAGGGCAAAATCAGAAAAAGAAAATTAGTAAGCCTCAGAGTAAAATCCTCATATATAAATACAGTAAAGATCTAATGACAATAGTGTTACGACAAATCCTATACAGTCAGTCCTACGTGAGACAACGAATCGCAAGTAGACTCGAGACGAGGAATCAGCCAAATAGACTGATAGCACGATCGGATTTCCAGAATGGGGACTGGCAGAAAGCGTATAGAAATCCATCCCATTCACGACATATCGCGACGACGAGTCACCCTCACCAAGCGCCGACAAGGGCTCTTCAAGAAAATGGACAAGCTGTGCAAGCTCACCGGTTGCACCGCCGCCGCAATAGTCTTTTCCACCGCTGGCCGCCCCTATTCTTTCGGTGATCTTTCACTCTTCGACGCCTTCACCGGCAGTGAGGGTCAAGGCCGCGAAGATGGCGGCGGGTATCATCTTGGCGGCTCCCGTTTAGGGTTGGGGAGGGTTTCAGAGCCGGAGGGTGTAGATGGCTCAACGGGGAGTGGGGTTGAAGGTGGCCCCAGTACGAGTTACAGCCAAGAAATTGGGGGTGGGGGTGGGGATGGTGATGGAAGTTTCCAATTAGGATTCGGTGAGTCTGAGGGTGTGAATGATTTAGATGGGTTCATGGAGGAATTGAGTTCCTTGCTGGAGATGAGGAGTAAGGTGTTTGCTAGATTGAATCGGCATGTTGAAGGTTTTGGTGGTGACTTTCTGCCGCCTCAGCCATTGAGTATCATTGAAATTGATGCGCCACCATTACCACTCCACTGATGATTGTTGATGTGCCTCAGCCATCTGATGATGAGATTTTCCGGCATGAATTATTGTCGTGGCACCCAGCAGATGATGAGGTTTTCTTGCAAGGACAAGGTTCTTGAATTTGTTTATTTGTTTCTATCAAAGAGGTCAAATTTAGTATGTATTTCATTACTTATATTAGCAAGAAAACTTGTCTAAGTGTTAATGAAATTTATCTGTGTTATTTTCGGAGTTTCTAATACTCTATTCATCTTTTGAATCTTGTTCACATAATTTGATTGATTCTGGAATCTTTTGAATACAAGATGAAGCAAATTATAATTGCTGGGAAGAATTGACAACAGGGTTATCTGTTCTCTGTAATGAGGCTAGCTGCTCATCTCACCTGCTACTGATGATACAAAAAGAAAAGAATGGGGATAATTAATTAGCAGATTTCCTATATCATATAACTCAACTTCTCTGGATACTAATTATGCTTCTATGTTCATCTCCTCTGTGACGGATGGGCTGCTGGATAGTATGTTCTGAAGTAGCTTGAGTCACAGATGGGCTGCTGGATAGTATGTTCTGAAGTAGCTTGAGGTACTTCTGGTGGGACTCCATTTCAAAGTGGACCTTAGGAGGGCCGGAGAGCTCGAGAACGGAACACGCCTTCTTGACCTTCATTTGTGGGACTGATTCTGAGTTTAGCTGGTCTGCATGAGTTACTATGGACTAGCATTTCTTCAGGAGAATCGCCACGTGAGCAGTTGGTAAGGACTGATGATGCATTTTGTATAAATCCGTGACCACCTGCGGCAGTTTCACAAGTAAATAAAAATATCACCATGAGCTAATATAAACTTTGTTAATCGGAATAAAGATGTTAAATAGGGAGTGTGATTATAATTAGTCGCTGCATTGGAGTGTGGCTCTTAGTTCTTGATATCACATATGCAGCTGTGTGCAGATCGTCACTATCAGTATCATCTGGCCGACTGTTGATCAGGCATCAAGTCTATATTATCCACGATTCTCAAACTTTCAAGAAACCAGGTAGTAAGGATGCAACAGCTTCTTTCAGTGTAAGAAACATGCCAAGTGCAACAGTGCAGCTATTCCGGTGCTGGATGAACCCATCTCATGCACCCTGAACTGGACTCCAGATGAACCCAGCCAGCACTGGATACTGTGGCAGGCAAATGAGATCAGACCAAAATCGAAAAAGCTGAAAAACAAATCTAAAAGACATTGGACTGCAACAGATGTGGATTCAGGATCCCGTGTGCTTCCTTCATATACTATTCTGTATCTCTTTCTATTTTGTAAGCCAGTTACCCTACAGCAAAGGAATCCAAGCCGGTTACCCTATAGCAAAGGAATCCAAGAGGAGACATGGTCATCCTTATAGCCATTTTTGAAAATTTGAAGCATCTTCAGCTGCAACAGAGTCGCTATCTTTTGCTTCTTTGGTAAAAAATAAGTCCACCATCTCGGCAAGCTTTACAAAATCTCTAAAATACAAACAAGTTGTTCTAGTGCCATGTTATAGCATTAAAAAATTTAAACATATTTTAATATTTTTTTGGGGGATTTTGAATCGAGTATGGTTCTACTGTCTTCAAAGTAGCCCAAGAAACATATTTAAGTTGTTTTTTTTATATTTAAGTTGTTCAAATGTTAAGTTTGTCAAAAAAAACTCGAACAAGTTTTTATCTTTTCTTTTGAAAATTTGAAACAAGTTTGGTTCCAAAACCATCAAAATATGTTTGAGTTGTTTCAATACAAATTTTTTTATAAAAACAACTCAAACATGTTTTAATCTTTTCATTTGAGGTTTTGAAACAAGTATGTTTCTAAAACCTTCAAAGTACCCCAAGAAATATGTTTTGATTGTTTAAATGTCAAGTTCGGCATAAAAACAACTCAAAGATGTTTTTTTTTTTTTGAGTATTTGAAATAAGTTTGGATCCATAATATTTACATAGCCCAAGAAACATGTTTAAGTTACTTAAATGCCAATTTTAGCATTAAAACAAATCAAACAAGTTTTAATATTTTCTTTTGAGGTTTTGAAAAAGGTATGGTTCCAAAACCTTTACGAGAGGCCAAAAAATATGTTTTAGTTTAATTGCCAAGTTTGACATCAAAACAATTCAAACATGTTTTTATATTTTCTTTGTTTCCAAAACCTTCAAAATAGCCAAAGACACATGTTCAAGTTGTTTTTTGTGATAATTGTGGCATAAAAATATCTCAACCTTATTTTAATATTTTCTTTTGAGATTTTGAAATAAGTATGATTTCAAAATCTTTAAAATAGACTTTGAAAAATGTTTGAGTTGTTTAAATATCAAGTTTGACTCATACATATTTTAATATTTTCTTCTGAGATTTTGAAACGGTTTTGGTTCCAAAATCTTCAAACCAGCCCATGAAACATGTTTTGGTTGTTTAAATGTTAATTTTGGCGCAAAAACAACTCAATTATGTTTTTCTTTTTTCTCTTGAGATTTCAAAATAAGTTTGGTTCCAAACATTCAAAATAGCCCAAAAAACATGTTTGAGTTATTTAAATACCAATTTTAACATAAAAATAACTTCAAAGAAGTTATAATATTTTCTTTTGAGGTTTTGAAACATGATAGTTCCAAAATCTTCAAAAGAAGCCACGAAATATGTTTGAGTAGTTTAAAAAGAACCCAGTTAATCTTTTATTTTGAGGTTTTGAAACAAGTTTGGTACTAAAACGTTTGAAAGAGGCTAAGTAATATGTTTGAGTTTGTTTAAATGTCACGTGGCATAAAAACAACTCAAACATGTTTTAATCTTTTCTTTTGAGTTTTTGAAATAAGTATGATTCTAAAATCTTCAAGATAGATCAAAAAATATGTTTGAATTGTTTAAATGTTTAGTTTGGCAAAAAAATTCAAATAAGTTTAATTTTTTCTTTTGATGTTTCGAAACTAGTTTAGTTTCAAAATTTTCAATATAGCAAAAAGCACATGTTTAAGTTGTTTTAATATTAACTTTTCGCTTTAAAATAACTATAATAAGTTTTAATCTTTTCATTTGACGTTTTGAAACAGGTATGGTTCTAAAACCTTTAAAAGAGGCCAAGAAATAAGTTTGAGTTGTTTAAAGGCCAAGTTTGGCGTGAAAACAACTCAAACATGTTTTAATATTTTTTTTTGAGGTCTAAAATAAGTATGATTCCAAGACCTTCAAGATAGATCACAAAATATGTTTGAATTGTTTAATTGTCAAGTTTGGCATAAAAAATTCAAAGAAGTTTTAGTCTTTTCTTTTGATGTTTTGAAACTAGTTTGATTCTAAAACTTTCAATATAGCAAAAAATACATGTTTAAGTTGTTTTAATGTCAAGTTTTAGCTTTAAAACAACTAAAACAAGTTTTAATCTTTTCATTTGACATTTTGAAACATGTATAGTTCTAAAACCTTTAAAAGAGACCAAGAAATAAGTTTGAGTAGTTTAAATGGTAAGATTGGCATAAAACATTTCAAACATGTTTTAATCTTTTATTTCAGGTTTGAAACAAGTTTGCTTCCAAAACCTTCAGAATAGACAAAGAAACATGTTTATGTTTTTTTATATGCAAAGTTTGACATATAAACAACTCAACACATATTTTCTTTTAGGACTTTGAAATAGGTTTGGTTCCAAAACCTTCAAAATAGCCAAAGAAACATGTTTGGGTTTTTTTAGTGTCAAGTTTTGGCATCAAAATAACTCAAACATGTTTTAATCTTTTTTTTGAGGTTTGCAAACAAGTTTGGGTCCAAAACCTTCTAAAGAGGCCAATAAATATATTTGAGTTATTTATTCAAGTTTGACATAAAAACACGCAAACATGTTTTGATCTTTTCTTTTGAGGTTCTGAAATAAATTTAGTTCCAAAACCTTCGAAATTGGCCAAGAAACATGTATGAGTTGTTTATATGCCAAGTTTGGCATAAAAACAACTCAACCTTATTTTAATATTTTCTTTTGTGGTTATGAAACAAGTATGGTTCTAAAACCTTCAAGGTAGACCAAAAAATATGTTTGAGTTATTTAAATGTCTAGTTTTATCATAAAAATAACTCAAACATGTTTTAATCTTTTCTTCTGAGTTTTCAAAACAAGTTTGGTTTCAAAATTTTCAAAATGGCTCAAAAAACATGTTTGAGTTGTTAAAATGTCATGACATAAAAATTACTCTAACATGTTTTAATCTTTTCTTTTGAAATTTTGAAACAAGTATGATTCCAAAATGTTCAAGATCACCCAATAAACATGCTTGACTTGTTAAAATACCAAGTTTGGTATAAAAATAACTCTTCCATGTTTAATCTTTTCTTTTGGGGTGCGTTTGATAGAAATCCAGATATTAATAATAACAAAATAAATAATTCCACCTATTTTGGTGGGATAAACAATTCTGCATTTTAAAGCTAAAATCTACTCATTGGAATTATTAATACTTATCCTAATTTGAATCAAATAAATTAGAGTGTTATTAAATATTCAATCCACCTCTAATTCCACCTACCAAACGTGGGCTTGAGGTTTTGAAACTAGTTTGATTCCAAAATCCTCATAAAGGTCAAAAAAATGTTTCACTTATTTAAATGTCAAGGTTGGCATAAAAAAGTTCAACCATGTTTCAATCTTGTCTTTAGATTTAATTTTGTAAACAGAACTTAAAACTTTTAAACTGTACTCATAATATCTATAAACTTAATATAAAGCTTACAAACTACAACTTCAGTGTTAAAAGAACTCTAAAGAAGACTATCAAGCATGTGAACCTTCTAATTAAGTTCTAAGCAAATATTTTACAAAGTAGCGGTCCACTTGGGGCTCGACGATGCCCTTGTTCCGCTTTTCCATCTTTATCGCCTTGTAGACATTGGGTGGATTGGGGTCCTTCCCTAACAACATCCTCTTTATTGATCATAAAAAAAAATTTATTTTCCGAAATAAAATTCAAAGACACAGTAAAACAAAACTAACTCATATAAAGGCACTTTACCATGTTCCGTGTGTGCGAGTGCACCCCCTTCGACCCAACATAATGGGTCCACAGTCCTCGTCCATTGACTTTGCTGAGTTTGTTCCATTGGTTTCTAGCCTGCACCTCCTAGAACTATGGCATCTTTATCTGCTCGACCATCTCCTGCTAGAAATCATCACCGGCAAAGTTGGCTTCACGAAGTTATTCCCAGGAGCGGTGCAAAGTGAGTCTGATAGAATACCAAACCACTTCATCTTAAAGTATTTGACCACCTTTAAATCATCATTTGGTTTTGTCGCCAAATGTACTTTATTTTAGATAAAATGTGTGGATTAGATCGCTAACTACGAGATGTTAAAATGAGAAATCTAATTAAAATCAAACTAACCTTGAACTTGTCGAACCACTTCTTGTGAACTTCAGTTGGAACCTCGAGCCCTTGATCTATGATCCACTCAAGTGGAGGTGCATGATCAGACTCTTTCTTCATCTCGTCTGGGAGAAACCTTAGATAAGGATAGAAAAATACATGTTAAACAAAAAATAAATCAAACTACATACAATTCCATAAATTTATTGACAATAACTACACGTTTGACTTACCCACTAGACTACCTAGCTCTATGCCTAGTCTCTCTGTGACTCGATATCGCCCAGAGCCCGTGAATTATGTCCGGAGTGTATGGCTTCTTCAAATGAAGCTCCCAAATGAACTAGTGAAGGGAGCAGAAGTTTAGCCTCTGGGCTCCGTTCAACAGAGAACCCATGTAGGGGAGGCAAGCACATCAGGGGTTGCCTAATACTCCAAAGTCACCAGACAACTAGTTAGTCCATTTACAAGATGTGGACTGGCCAAGTTTAGTAGGCCTACAAAGAGGACGACACCCTGATGAGTTGACGCTCATGAAAGGGGGCATCCTTTAACCGCTCATCCCTAGACTAGCTGGGGACTCCACGTGTGGGTCCTCAATCTTCTTACTGATGGGACTTAAGGACGCATGACTGCAACATACACAAAAAATGATTGGTTACCAAACCGCATACATGCTAATATATTTAAAGTAAATTAATTAATAATAAATCTGAAACCCTGTTTAAAATTGAACACTTTCTTGGATGGGAAATTATATTTTGGTACCACTAGGGAGGGGTCAAAAGAGGAGGACGAGGGAGGAAATGGAGAGAAAAAGAAGGACATGTCGCGATTTTGATTTCGAGTTTTTGGGACTATTTATGGACACTATTAAAGGGTTGAAAAATAATAGAAAGGGCATCCATTTTTCTGCTTCCTTTGCGGGGACTTTTGACCAAAGTTATATTTCTTTGTGCAAAAGATCCAAAAAAAAAAGAGAAGCCAAAACCGGCTGAAAACAGTCTAGAAATATGATGCTATTTCCGTCTTTTTTGTTACTTTCAGTCAAATATTTATTAATTATTATTTTTATTTTAAAGACTAATTTTGATTGGCAGATGGTCAAAAAATGTTCGGTCAGTTTCCGGTCAATGATGTTTTGGCCGGAAACACAACAGTTTTTGGTAGTGACCACTACCTCATTTATCATCTACCTATTCTTTTAAAGTTTTATATTGTGAGTGCCTTTTGGATATCAATATACAGTAAAAGTACAAACCTTCCTGCTTATTCTCATAATTTACCAAGTTTTCTGGTATTCTTTTATTCCTCTGTGCATTATCACTCGTGATGTTTTTTAGTGTGACGTTACTACACCAAGGGAGCCCCCAAATAATCATTGGAAATTTGGGGGCCAGATTCGATCCGTCCACTAACAGCCCTTTAATAACAACGTTCACAAATGTTATTAATACTACATGATTTTTTTGGAAAAATAAAATTGATAAAAAA
Organism: Kalanchoe fedtschenkoi; assembly: GCA_002312845.1. NCBI lineage: Eukaryota > Viridiplantae > Streptophyta > Magnoliopsida > Saxifragales > Crassulaceae > Kalanchoe > Kalanchoe fedtschenkoi. The sequence goes on along the minus strand of NQLW01000032.1, from coordinate 1,792,905 downwards.
AGGCACACAAAGGCGCTCAAAATAGTATAAGGAGAGGTCAATCATGCTATAAGGTAGGAAAAGAAAGACGCCTAGATAAAAAATAATGGAAGAAAATACCACTGAGCTTAAGCTAGACCTTTAAAAGGAAATGGTGTCTTACAACTGAATTTCCATCCATGTGGTGGTGGTATCAGTTGCCATTGATATTGTTGATAAACAAACATAAATGTGGATTATATAGTTGAAAAAAAGGCAAACTGATTTTGTGTCCAAAGATAGTTCTGCTGATAGTGTTGTTGGTATCAGTTGCTCATGAGTCATGCAAATAGTGTTGTTGCTGCTGATAAACTAACTCGGGCTATGACTTGGACGTCACGCCTCTTTGTCCTGAATCTGAATGATAGGTCCTCAAAAAATCACTTCTAAGACAGTACAATCTGTTGATACACCTCCCACAATAGAGATGGTAATATCTAATGGTCAGAAAGAACATGTTGGAAATGGAACATCCTGAGCATATATATATGTGTGTGTGTATATATATGTAGAAGAGCGATCAAATGAAAAATACCTGTTTTATTGTAACTAGTGGATAAATCTCATTCATCCATTTTAATATATCCTATGGCTATATTTAATTATGAAACCCAATCTGATATATCCAACGGACCAATCTAAAACCTAAATTCCCAAATGGGATCCCTAACGAACGATACTACCAGAGCCTCTCATCCATGTGGTCCTAACACACAAAGCATCAGTTGCGCTAAAGATTTTCTGGTATGTTTCAAGATCAATCAAGAGAAGCCATCAGCAGGCAGTTCCGAAATAATAAAAAGGGACATCAACTATCACTGTTTGTTTAATTATGGTCCGAAATAACCAAACTATCGAAAAGGGCGTAATAAACAATTCGGGCTAATTTAGTATGCTACTTGTGATCAATTGATTTGATTCATTACATATAATTTATCTTATTAAATTTGTTGATGATTAATTGTGGTTGATTGAGTATGAAAATACATTGTTTTACTTATGTGAACAAAACATTATCGTTTAATTTGATGACAAAATGACTTTGTTTTTTACACACATGCCTAATTCTTATACTAATATTAGTTTAGGAGTGCGATAGTAAATTTTACTCGACAAAAGTATTCCAAAATTGAGAAAGTAGTGATAGTTCAGGGGTACGAGTGCAAGCTAGTCAATACACTCGTAAACTGTTTTCGAACATACTCAGTTAAAGCTTGGTGAAAACTTGTTTAAGGAAAAAACGAGCCAAACTTTAACATAGTTTTAAAGTTTGTGAAATAAACAAGTCAGATATGAATAATGAGATACTTACTCGCTTATGTTCGCGAACTGCTCATTTATGAGCTAGTTTGAAAACTTGATTTAAACTCATTTATAGCTTGTGTAAGACTCGTTTATGAACTCAATTACGATTTTTTGTATAGTTATATAGTTATTGATTAAGGAGTGAGATTCTTTAACAAGTAACTCCTTTAAAGTTCAATCAAACTCGTCCAAATGCTAGTGTATTTCATATATTAAACTTATATTAGATCAATTTAAATATTTGAATAAAGACCTGAACTCGTTAACATTAAAAACTTTTTGATACTCAACTCAAATTCAAACTCGTACAATTTTTAAACTAGTCAACTTTACTCTTTTAAAAGCCTAATTCATGATTTTTAGGTTTTTTTTCTTTATACAAACTATGTCAAAAAATACGTTTTCGCGTGGTTATACCTTTAATTAGGTAGTGTTCATCAATATAGTTTAAGGAGAGTTGGAAGAAAAGACAATTATAGCCTTACATTCTTTATGTTTTTTTAGTTTGATTTTTTATGCAAAATTATTTTAATAATTTCGTTAAATTTTATAATTTGAAATACATCCCAAACTCACTAACAAATACTTTTTATTTAGTGTCAAAACTCAAAAAAATTCTAAAACTGTTTATTTTGCGATCAAAACTATAATTATTTCGAAAAAAATAAAATGAAAAAAAAAATCCTTTTCAATTTGGCCCTCATTTTCTTTGGGAGAGCAGCGACTTCGCTGATGGATGAATTGCAGAACATCTCTCCGTCTGTCTGCAGCAGCTCCTCCACACTCAATCGGAGCCCCACCATCCGAGGCGAGCTGGCGGCGGTGCCCGACCCAGGAAATCTGTGTCGGAGGAGTAGCAGGGAGTGGCACTGTCGTAATCCGGTGGTATCCGGTGAAGCTTATTGCTTAATACACAGTTCCAGCAGTAAGAAGATGAGCGGACGTAAGAGGAGAAAGGAGGAAGCCGAGGCTGAGGTCATGGCTGTGGAGAAAGGCGTAAACATGAAGGTTTCGAGTGAAGCCGGAGTGACATCGGAGAGGGAGGGGGAAAATATGGGTCTTGAGAGGTGTTACCGGATGGTTGGGTATGGGAGATGTGTAAAAACGGTAGTGGCTGGGGGACAATTCTGCTCAAAACATGTGGCTTGGGTGACGAGTAGGAGTGATGAAGAAGGCCGAGGTGAGACGATGGTTGAGGACACGAATAGGGGTATTCAGGAAATGAATCAGAAGGAGATGGAGCGAGAGAAACATGATGAGAAAAGTGAAGTTGAGCCGACTTCTATGGAGGTAGGCATCCCTCTGGTCTTGAATGGTAAGAGCAACAAGCCTAAGAGAAAGCAGGAATACTGCAAAGGAGGTGGAGCGGTTATTAGTGGGGAAGAAGGCAAAGTGGCTAGCACTGGCTTAGGGTGCCGAGTGCGGAAGGATCCTCGTATTAAGCTTGAGAAAGTAACTGTCTTCTTTCATGAATTTATAAATGTTGCAGCTTTAAATTCATCTTCACTGTAGTAATCATAACCTGTCTAATATCCTGTCTTGCGATTATTGTCGCTGTGGCTTGTGAAATCATTACAGTATTTAGAAGACATTTCCGAGAATTGTCACCAGTGCCAGAGACGGGATAAAGGTGGTGTAATTAGGTGCAAGAAATGCAAAAGGAAACGCTATTGTCTTCGCTGCGCTAGAAGATGGTAATAGTCTTTCGATCTCTTTGAAATTTTCGTGTCATCTGAAGCTAGGCTTGCATGTCTATTTTTGTCGTATGACCTTCTCATCTGAAAGGATATCCATGCTGATCTTCATCTCCTATGATTATTATGCCTTTGAATATTCTTACAATTTCAACCTGCAGGATCACATTTCTAGTATTTCTGTTGATTCTACTTGGTGGCCATCATTTTCATCATCTCTTTCCATTTTATTAGTTATTTCATGTTAGTTTTGTAATGATTTCTTCAGGTATCCAGAAATGTCCCGAGAAGATATTGCAATGGCATGCCCTTTTTGTCGTAAGATTTGCAATTGTAAAGCGTGCTTACGTTCTGACAAGATTGATAAAGTTAGTTCCTGCCCATCATATCTAATAGTTTCTGTATTGTTTCACCACATATATATTCCTTCCCATGCTCGTTTGTGTTAATGTGATGTTTAGTATTTTTATTCGTGATTTTTATGTTGTTATTTAGGATAAAATTGAATGTCAACACTATAGTGAGGAAGAAAAGCAGCGCCTCTCAAAGTACTTGATACCTCTTCTTCTTCCGCACCTCAAACAATTGGACAAAGAACAGCAATCAGAAAAGGACTTAGAGGCTACAATCAGAGGTACAATTTCCAACTGCATTTGGTTATAATGCAACTGGCACTGAATCTTTCTAGGAACTGTCATGGAAACTGCAATTGATGTTAAAGTGGCATTTCCACTTGCAACTGATATTTGGGAGAATTTTGAAAATGGATTGGTGCCTCATCGTCTTCTCTTAGAGAGTGTTGCTTGTGTGGTAAATAATTGCAACTTTCTTTGAAACCTTTTTCGTACTTTTATGTTTAAGTAGATCATCATGTTTGTTATACTGTTTATGCCCTATGATGCCATAGCATGATCTGCTGAAGGTTTTCTATGTTGTAGAAATAGTGTTTGAGTTCTTATAATCTGGATTGTACATATTTTCAGGGATATCTTCGTCTGAGTTACATGTACAACAGGCGTCTTGTGCGGCAGATGAGCGAGTCTACTGGTAGGTGCAGTGCGTTTTATATTCTCTCAGATTGATACAGAGTAGTCAAAATAATGACACAGCATCTTTGCTGCCTGATTTTCAATTTGCAGCGATATCTGCAAGACATCCATAGTTGACTTTCATAGAAGCTGCTCAAAATGTTCTTTTGACCTTTGTCTTGCTTGTTGCCGTGAAATACGTAATGGTGTAAAAGCAAATGATAAAGCAGTTGGTATCCTGTATGTTAACAGAGGTATTGACTACAACCATGGCGACTTGGCAACATCAAAAACCTTAAAAAAATCTAGACGTGTGAAACCAGTTGCTGTTAGCCGCAAAGACAAGAAAGTGGTAAGAGCTGATTGGGAAGCCAGTAAAAATGGCAGCATTCCATGCCCCCCTGTTGCCATGGGTGGGTGCAATGCTGGTATCCTAGAGTTGCGATGTATGCTTCGTGCAGATATGGTAGCTGACTTGGTAAATGATGCAGAAATGGCGATGTTTATCTATGAAATTAAGGATGAAACTAAATCTTCTATGAAACGTTGTACATGCTTTGATAGACTGAATTGTATAAATGGCAATACTTGCAATCGAGCAGCATTTCGAGAAGACTCTGATGACAACTACCTTTACTCTCCCACAACAAAACAACTTCAAGGCGAGGCTTTGGATCATTTCCGCAGTCACTGGCGTGAAGGACAGCCAGTGATGGTCAGGAATGTCCTTGAGAATTCTTCTGGTTTGAGCTGGGAACCAATGGTGATGTGGCGTGCATTTCGCCAAATGAATAATCTTAAACACGACCGACGTTTGGACGTGACAGTTCTTGATTGCCTGGACTGGAAAGAGGTTGGTTTGCTCATCCAGTTGTCTTGTCATTTTATATAACTCGTATTTGTGCTTTGACAGTCTCACCATGTAATGTTGTCTTGCTGTGCAATTTGTTGTTACTGTGCTGTGTGATACTGTATAATGTCTCCTTTTAAATGCAGGTCACAATTAATATTCACCATTTCTTTGATGGTTACTTGAAGGCTCAGTTTGATATGTATTCTTGGCCCCGACTATTAAAGTTGGATGATTGGCCACCATCTAACCAATTCGAGGATATGTTACCTCGTCATGGTATTGAGTTTCTGCATTGCTTGCCATTGAAAGAGTATACCCATCCTCAATCCGGTTACTTGAATCTGGCCACCAAATTGCCTGATAATTGCTTGAAGCCAGACCTAGGGCCAAAAACATACATTGCCTATGGAGTTGCACAAGAGCTTGAACGTGGGGATTCTGTTACTAAACTCCGCAGTGATATGACTGACGCGGTACTTGCAGAACCCTTAATTTTTACTTTTAATACAATATATTATATGTGCCTGTACATGCTAAAATGACTTGCTGTGTTGTATATACTCTGAATTGTCATTCCTTATTTTATAACTAGCTTTTGGGATCAGAATGTCATTCAAAGAGTCATAATTTATATATATCAGAAGTTCCGAGTATTAGGCAACAATTGCTGTTAAGGGGGGCTCCAATTTCGCGTCATGGATGACAATAGACTGTTTTCACTCTCTTATTGAGGTCGTCATTCAAAATATATTTCTGGTAGCTGCGGGGATACATTTGAATGATACTTTATAGTTTATACTCAGATGAAATTTGTGGCATTGGCAGCGGGGAGAACATATCCCGTGATTACTATATTGTATATATCTTCTTCTGCACTTAGCAAGCTTCTCTTTTATCCCAGCAGGCTATTGTGCATTGTGTAGCAATTAAGACATGCTCAATATAACACTAATAGCTCCATGTTTGATTTTGTCCTGCCACCTGCACATGGTGTGATTACAAATTATAATGAGCTTGGTCTTCATTACATCAACAAGAAATATCAGGGGTAATAAGAAACAGTCAACATTAGCTCTCAGTCACAGTCCAATTTATCTAGTTTTTGGGACTCAGCATATGCTAGACGAGTTCACTTTTACTGTTATTGGACGGCGTCTTAGAACAATTAAGAAATCTTCATTTTTCATTATTGTGTTTGAATCGTATCCTTAGACTTTCATCATTCGTCTTGTCTTGTTTACTTTTCTGGTTGATTTTATAGAGTCTAAATATGAAAACTCATTCATTTAAGAAGTGAGTGTTAGAGGGAGATTTATCTCCCCTTTCTAGTGTGCGCAAGGGAACGGCAACACAATACACTCACATGAAACACATGCACCACGAACACACAATAATATCAATAAGTGATGAAAGACACCATATTTTTAACGTGGTTAGGCTCTCAGTAAAGTCTACGCCCATGGATCTCCACTATTGATAGTATGTATTACAAGCATGAACCCCTTTGTTCAAAAAACTCAAATACAATCCTCTCATCACTCCAACACTTTTATGAGTGCGTACCATGAATGAAGGCTCTCCCACTCAACACGCTTGACACATAATAGATTACTCATACCAAGCATAAGTAAAGACCTACAAAAACATTACACCACTTAAGATCTAGAAAATTCACTCATTAATTTTCAAATTGTTCTCCACTTTAGGACATTTTGTTTATAAGGGTAATTAACATTAAATCAAATAAGATTCCTCTTTCTATCAAAACAATTATTTAGTAATCCACCTAAAATAGGATTCCTAACTCTAATCAACTTCTAAAATAAGTTGATTCCTTATTCTCTTCTTTTTTACTAAATTAGAAATCCAGTCAATCCTGACAGTGAGAGATTAAACTGGGACATTATAGAGTAAGTTGACTGAAATGTGCATGAAACATTGTGTTACTCTTGTTATTCTATAGTTCCAGGCCTTCACCCACTGTCCTTTTAGACACCACCCTCTGTTACCTGTACAAACTAGATTAAAATATACTGAAGTTATAATCCTTGTGGTTTTCATATGGTAAGATGCAAATAAAACGTTTGTTTGATGCACTAGATAACGTCTTTTTAATCCGCTTAATTCTGCCATTATGTGACATTGATCCATAAGCTATTCAATTTGTTCTTGCAGGTTTATGTGCTGACTCATACGAAAAAAATGTGCTTAGGCTCTTCACATTTGGATGCGATAAATGAAATAAAGCAAGACCATATTCTACAAGATAAAATGGAAATTTTCGGTAATACATAGGATTATACTTGAATTCCAGGACCAGTAGCATGTTATTTACTTATACTCCTATGACACATTTTTGCCTTGAGTTCTCAGTTCTCACATGATTTGCAGTTCTCAACCGAACCTCCATCTATATATATATATATATATATATATATATATATATATATATGAATTTCAAAACAATTGTTTGTACTTCGTACCAGTAAAATGTGTCTGGTGTAAAGCCTTGATCCAACTGATGGTAAGATTAGTTGAATACTCCATTAAGTGATTTATGATACATGTTTATCATGCTGTTGTTCTGTACAAAGATCATTATTGGAAATACAAGTTGCTTGGCTTCAGAAATTGTGGTGCTTCACAATGATTAAACTGCGGCGGAACATGGAAAATGCTTAAATTGTGCGGGAACCGCTATGATTTTACTACAATAATATCTTTATTTGAGCTATTCACTACCATTACTTGCAGACATAGAGATGGAGGTCCCCATCTGATCTGGCAGATGGTTTTTAGTTTTCCAGTAAATAATTTGTGTATGGTTACTCATTGCTACTTCTCTTAAAGATCTTTGCTCAAATACAGGGAAACGTGAGGACACTATAGCCCATCAGCCAAACAGCGGGGCTAATGCGAATCATGAAGAAATAGTTCAAGCGGCTGAAGGTGGGGCGATATGGGATATTTTTCGTAGGCAAGATGTCCCCAAGTTACTTGAGTATCTGAAGAATCATCATCGAGAATTTAGGCACATCCATTGTAATCCTGTTTCTCAGGTAATCTGGATTCTTAAACAAGTACTCCATTCACTTGCACATGTCGTTTAAGGTTGCTGCATACATATTAAGAAAACTACTGAGACACGAAATTACCTGCTGATAAATGAGATTGGCTTACTAAATATAGGTTTGTTTGAGGTAATTTATGGTCTCGATTTTGTTGAAGGACGTGTATTATTATTTATTGGACAAAGGATGTTGTCTTAAGTGACATGTAAAAGTGGACAGTGGTAGTAAGCTTTTTTGGGAAATTTGCTGTAGTGTAAGTTTGATATTTTTATCTTTATTTTTCTGCATGTTTTCTCCTATAAAACCACAATGTGATATTCTCTGTAGTTGTGCACACCTTCTATGCCGTGATTGAAAACTTTGATGCCGCAGATTGTTCATCCTATTCATGACCAGAGCTTGTACTTAGGTACAAGACACAAGAGGAAACTTAAAGAAGAATATGGCAAGTTTGTTTGTTTCTCCATTAGAGTATTGTCTTTAATGTCATTATTATGAAAATGCGCAGTAGCAGTTGTTGTCGAACAGAAAATGTTGCTTGTTAGATTATATTTTCGTATGTATCAGGAATTGAACCATGGACATTCATACAAAAGCTTGGAGATGCCGTATTTATTCCTGCTGGCTGCCCTCACCAAGTCAGAAATGTGACGGTATCACGTTATCTTAATTTTATGACCTGTTCCATCCACAGATTTACTATACCGAACACATATTTTAAGTTTGTTTGGATATCATTGCGTCTCTGACTTTAGGTAGATTCAAAAAATTTGGATTTACATTATTTACATGTTTTCAAGTTTATATTTTCGTGGTTTACAGTATTCATGTGATCTGTCTTTTGTGCATATGCCATAAATGCCAAAACAATGGTTAAATTAATAAATGAATTCAGTATTGTAACTTTCTGCCGGGCTGAGCCCTTGATATATTAATGTGTTTAGATAGATTAGTTGTTGTGTAATCCTTACAATCATAGTGGTGTGCTTCATAGTAAGCACTTGACATGAATTTGTTTTTCCACTTGGCATGAATTTGATAGGATTTGAAATGCATTTGTGATTTATCTATTGCATTGTTTTACAGTCTTGTACCAAAGTTGCGCTTGATTTTCTTTCACCTGAAAACATGGGAGTGTCCATTCGTTTAGAGGACGAGTTTCGCCAGCTACCCCCAAATCACGAGGCCAAGGAGAATAAACTCGAGGTAATAAAAAATCGTTGTCATGCTAGATCCTTGACTCTTAAATGTGTGCCCACTCTCTTGTCTATAAATGGAAGGCTTGGATTTGTACGTTCTTAGAATAAATCTGATTGATGTGCCCTTATCAACTACAATCCAAGGTCAACTAAAGAACTGCAATTGAGTTGAGAAATGGTTCCTAGGGTTCTAGTAGCCGGTGAAGCCATTTAGATGCTGGTCAGCGATTAATGCGTATTATAATCACTGCCATGCTTACTGTACAAGTGTGGAGAGTCTGAAATATGGCAAGCATTATTCTAGTCAATTTCAATTATAGCACACTATGAAGCATCGAAACGTGTTTTCCTGTTTCGGAAATGTATCGGCAACGGATCGTCTAAAACCGTGAGTTCAATTCAGTTTTCTTGAAGTTACCAAAATTACTCCTAATTAATTGCAAAAATCAATTAACCGTATTTAATCTAAACGCTTAAGACAATCATCACTTTTTTGGATTTTAATTAAGCAAAATTCCATATTTGAACATTTCTTTGACTCTGGATATCAATTTTCATTATTATTGCACTTAAAGTATAAATTTGAATTACTATGAATACGGTTGCCATGCCATTTCCGTATTCTAAATTTTTAGAGACTCATGTTATCCTTACTTCTACTTGTACTCCTTTTCGCTTCCATTCTGGTGCTACTTTGGTAGCACATATTGCCATTCACGGGCCAAATTTGTTCATTTGGCAACTTTGGAGAAAGGGGTTAGGCCTTTGTCTGGCTGGCATTTGAGCCTCTGGGTTCAGGGTCGTAGGTTGGAGCCTGTTCCAAAATAACCTGAAAATTAATTATCCTATTTAGCAATCCCAGTGGCCAATGAGTGATGATCTCAAAAAATTTGACACACACATTCACTTTCCAAATGTAAAAAGCTAGTGATTCTCTATCTGTACCAGCACCTGAATTGATACGACATGGATTGCCCACTAGCCCTCATACTCTTGCAAACTAGGGTTAGTTTCTTTAAAATGCCCTATTGGCTCGTAATATGAACTGTATCAACGACATCATTCACACCCATCTAACCAAATTATCTCTGTTAATCATTTTGTGCATTATATTATTGACATGAGTATAGTGAAATTGCAAAAATACGGCTCTTCAAAAATATAGAACTGTGGTTAGATAATGAGCTTTCCTAAATTCTTCCTTACTAGTTGCTCATATGTGAAACAGGTGAAGAAAATGATGGTTTATGCCATGAGTAAGGCTCTGGATGATTTGTGCAGCATGGCTCATGACAAAGGTGCTCAACTTATAAACCATGTTGGTGAAAAATGCATATGTTTTGTTACTTTGTGTATTCTTTTACTAGTTAATGGTGAGAGATTGCAAAAAATAAGGCATGCCTTTTTCCCCCAATTTAAGATCCTTTTTTTCATGCTCGGCCCGGGTCTTCATTTTTAAGCTTACCACTGTCTGTGATCCGGCATCACACTTTAACATGAACCACATTGTTGAAAAATCCACATTATTCTTCTTTGTTGTCTTGTTTTTTAATGATTGATGAGTGATTCCTAAAGATATGACATGCATATTTATGGTGATTTTTCTTTCTCTGCCTGAGTCTTCATATGTTAAGCTCAATACAGTTTGTGCTTCCGAGCAACTCTTTCTTATAATTTTTCGAAGTTTGGATCTGGATGTGTTATTTTCAGCTGGATATTGAATCAAATGGAGTTAAAATGAAATAAAACATACCTAGTTGTGAGACTATTGAGACCTAAACCGAAGACCGAACTAAGTGGAATGAAATAATGATTGTTAGTTAATGTTGTTTTAAGTCAAGAAGAACACAGCTTTCATCGTCAGGGATAGGTTCCTCTAGAATATAGCTCCTGAGTCGCCCCTCATTTCACTCTATTGCAGTTAGGGTTCATTTCTTTCATGCTTGCGTGCTCATCAATCTTTTGATTTTTTATGATAGCAGTTGTCATTTCAGTGTGATATTGGCTTGACTGATTTGGAGCTAACATATGTACTATGCAAATGTGCAGAGTCCCAATAAGAAATTCAGAGGCTGACGATTCACAATTAACCTTCCTAATGAAGTAGTATCTGATGCTATAGTGACTTACCAACTATGCTCATTATAATGTGATGGCGCAGATGATGATTGAACTGTTTGAACACACAGCGCCCCAAGCTTTCTTGGTCCAGGGTGAGCTATTGCCATTTTAAAAAAAAGTATTTAATCATTTCAGTTTTATCCCTCTTCATGAAATGGGTATATGCCCTTTTGTCTTGTGTAATTTCAGGGATTACTTTGCTAGAATGAGTATCATGTGTAGCTTATGAATCATTTTTTTGTAGTAAAGCGCCTGTTCTTTGCGGAATGAGATGTGATCATCAAGGTGGTTCGGTGTAAATCAGCGGTAATATTTCATTGTGGATCAGTTTTATGT
>NQLW01000032.1:1770537-1780838 GCA_002312845.1 Kalanchoe fedtschenkoi | reverse complement strand
CCACCGCTCGGGGCAGGCCGCAGTCGTAGCCTCCACCTCCACCTCCGGCCGCGGCCTTCCCAAAGATAGGCCATATGGCCAAATCCCTTCAGGGCACTGCCCATCTCCTCCCCAGCCCGTCCAGATCTCCTCCCCCTCGCCGAGATCTGTCAAGAGCCTGCAACGGTGGAGCCTTCCCCCCGCGTCCAGCTGAGGCAGCTATCGGAGGCCTGAATCCCCGTCCGTGGCCGCCGAGGTTGGCAGCGATGCCGGAGATCGGCTTCCCATCGACGGCGAACCACAGATCTGAAATCCCACCACCGCCCAGGCCGACTTTCCTAGTCGAGCGCCTTCCCACCTCCCATTCCTCCTCCCCGCCTCAGCCGCAGGTTGGAGGCCCGCAGCCGACGCGCCATGCCCTCCAGATCTGCTCTCTCCCGGCCTCTCCCCTCCAGATCCCGTCCTCAGCCCGTCTGTCCACCGCATGAGGGCGCCAAGTGACCGACAGCCCAGCAGGAGGTCCTCAGCCGCACCCCGCGGTGGCTCAGTCACTTATTCTTAGGCTTCGGCCACCCCTTTTAGGCTTTCGAGCCAAATCCATAGGCCTCGTGCCACCCATTGTAGGCTCTCAAGCCAAACCCCTAGGCCTCGTGCCACCCCTTGTAGGCTTTCGAGCCAAACCCCTAGGCCTCGTGCCACACCCTTGTAGGCTCTCGAGCCAAACTCCTAGGCCTTGTGCCACACCCTTGTAGGCTCTCGAGCCAAACTCCTAGGCCTCGTGCCACACCCTTGTAGGCTCTCGGAGCCCTAGGTCCTTTGGACCATTATCAATAAAATAAATTATTAAAAAAAAAAATAATAACGTGGTTAAGCTGATTAAGAACTATTAGGTTTGAAATTTTATTAGAAATCAATTCAAATTGTTACAGCTATAAACTTGAGATTAAAAGAGATTTATGGGTCGAGCTGCGTCAAGTTTTCTATATTGGTTTGGTTTTTATTTGAAAACATATTATCTGAAACCATATTTGCATGTGGTTTGAGAACATCTTTATGATTTTGTACATGCATTCTGAATTTCCGATGTGGCTTGGTCAATATACTTTGACAGGGTTTTGGATGTATTTTACGAGTTAAAATTTTAGGGTTTCCAAATTTCATTTTTTAGTATTTTTATGATGTTTCAAAACTACTCCAAAACGGTATCTGTATCAATTCATAATCCTAAAATCTTATATTCTAAACCCTAAAAATAGTAAAAAAAAAATTAAATCCCAAAAATTCTAATAACCCAAAAATACTTAAACCTTAAACCTCAACACCCTAAAACACTAAACAATATTTAAAACACTATGATTTTAGCCGTTCGGATATATAAGCTACATACAATGATATGGTATATCTGTTTTTAAAATTTTGAGATTCATCTGTTATAAAATGTAATGTGACAACACTTGTTATGTGGATAGATTCAGGTATTTAAAAATCTGATGCATGAGGCAAATGCATTTATGACATTGAAAATTGAAATTGAGTTTAAATTTCATTTTTGAGTTAGCGAGGAGACTATTGGATTGAATGATTTTATTTAACTATAAAAATGAATGAGCGAGTACTTGCAAACCTCAATTTTTAGCCAAAGGTTAATTTGACATATACTCACAATAAAATAGATTAGGGATATGAATAGGGGTGTTCACCGGTCCAAAATCGGACCGGAACCGGTTTGGACCGGAACCGGAATCCAGAAAAAGTAAGGACCGAAGACCGGACCGGATTTGGATCGGTCTGAACCGGACCGGACCGGAAAATTTCGGGTTTGGACCGGATCGGACCGGTTTGGACCGGAATCATAAAATATAATTAAATTTTAATAAAAATGTGAATTAAAAATAATTTTATTTATGTATTAAATAAGATATATTTAAGTATTTTAATAAAAATAAATTTTTTTTATTAAAAAACTACCAAACCGGTCCATTCCGGTCCGGACCGGAATTTTTCGGGTTTGGACCGGACCGGAACCGGAATCCCAAAAATGTATGGACCGAAGACCGGACCGGAATCCTTCGGTTCGGTCCGGTTCGGTCCATTCCGGTCCGGTTCCGGGTCATTTTCCGGTCCGGACCGGATTTTGAACACCCCTAGATATAATAGAACATAACTAAGGCTAAACACAAAGTAATATTTGCTTGCCAATATGTGATATGCGATGACTATGATCAATGTTTAGGGCGTAGTTCTAAATACCCAAAAATCTTACAATTCTAAAAAACTAAATCTAAATTCTAAAATCCTAAACTCCAAGTGTGCGGAAACTCAAAAAATCCAAAATCTCAAAAACCATATTACTCTACCATCCCAAAAATCCAGAACCCTAAAATGAAAAAAAAAAAAAGCAGCAAAACAATTTTTTTACATGATCATTTATCTACCTTATATGATGTGTATCATTTCACCCAATTAATACCCCCACAAAACCTTCAAACTTACTAATCCTAAAAACTTTAAATTTTAGAACCTAAAAATAATAAAAGTCTGAAATCCCAAAATGTGAAATACTAAAAAAATTAGGGCGTCATGAGTGTACTAAGGGCACCCATTAGCTTAGTACTCTCATTCCAAAAAGATGTTATACGACACCGACCCAGTCACGATCCATATTATTTATTTTTATAAATCAAAAATAAAAAAAATGCCCAAAATTTATAAATTCTATAAAAATTGAAATTACTTTTATAAATTTTAAAATTAAACACTTTAAAATTATATTTAGAAATATCAACTTAAAAATATGCTTGTGCAACTAATGAATATGTAGGCATGACTAGTGAATTATGATTATATACGTAGTGAATGAATAACTAGCGAACATGAATTTGTAACTAGTGAATAAGTTTATAACGAGTGAATATGTCTGAATAATTAGTGAAAAATCAAACAAATATTTATTAAATGAATTCATCGGATGAATATATATGCTCAATGGAAACATATGTTCATGTAATGAATACACACTTATCTGATGAATATAGTCATAACAAAAATATATGTCAAAACATCTCAAAAAAAGTGAATCATAACATGCTCATCAGGGGCTTCCGTAACATGTACATCTTGCATAAAAGTTTCAGTCTCATTTTCTAAAATTAATATGGAAACAAGCAATGATGCACAATAAAACATGCACCCTGTGTAAATATAGCATGGGACATACCATCTCCATTATAAAATCTCATCTCCACCTAAATCTATTATGTGAGTATGTAGTGTCGAAGAATAGATAGAAAATAAACCTTTGTTTAAATTTAATAATAACACAGCCGTTTAAATCTAGAAATGGCTCATCTATGTAAATCTAATAACAGCCCGGTTACTAAATATAGAAACTACTGTTTACATTATCATGTAATAACATACTATATAATGTAAGTGTGGACACCCAATTGAGGTGCGCCAACTGGGCTTCAAAACCTATCTCATTTTCTTCATCGTATTAGGAGCCAAAGATCCTTAGCCATAGCCATACCTATGATGGGACCACCAAGTCCTCTCTCATCCTGACCAATGCTGGTGTCTTGTCATCATCATCTGAAAATTCATTGGTGTTATCTTTTACCCACCTCATAACCATCAAACTCATCAATGACAATTATAAACTTTAGTAAGCCCAACACTGTAATAACCTCTTGAGAATCATATATGAAATGATCAAAGCACCGTCACGTTTTGTCACAAAATCGACGATTCATGGCATACTTTAGGAACCCAACTCGGAGTACATGACATGATATATTTAAGATAAGACAATTCTTAAAGCTATTTTGTCCTCATTATCTGAGGGCGTTCTTGGTCAAGTGATCCTCTACAATACCTCTCACAGGGGTACGGACCGCTTTGGCTATAAGTTTCTCTAGTAAAACGGATGGTAAATCGATATAACTCTGAGCTCAATGGGCCAACTCCAAAAAAAAAAGGTCAATCTCTGACGAAAGACTTCAACAAGATGAAGAACTTTGTCGATACACTAGTTAGTGATGATCGGCCAGTCACTCAAAAATGACAAGTTCTACACCTATGTATTTTCTAGGCTAGACGAGTCAAATGACTCGGTTGTCAACACGTTTTCAACCCGCATTGAGCCTATCGCGGTCAGTTTACTGTTAATGCATCTACTCAATCATGAGATATGTATCGAATCTCGGCAATCAGGGTTGAAGATAGAGGAGCGCTCTGTCAACTACACCTTAAGAAACTATGGTCGTGGATGTAACATCAGCAACAGAGTTGGCCATGGTGGTTGTGGTGTCCGTGAATGCAAAAATTCCAAGAAATGCATGGGTGGCAATAGCAGCTCCAACAATTCAGACATGCGTGTGAGATGCCAGATTTATGATGAGCGAGACATGATGTAATCAAGTTTCAGTACATATTTTATCAAGCCTTCCTATCTTGAGATGAACATTTGGTCAACTCTGCATCAACTTTAAACTGAAATATTGAACCATCATGGTATGATTAGATTAAAGCAAAAAATCATCTCATTAATGGTCTGGAGAAGCTCTCAATCAAGAACAAGCATCAAGGTAAAAATTAGGTTTCTATAACTAGTTGGTCAGGTAGGCGCATTCATCATATTAGTCAATTTAAATTTCATACTTCATTCTGGTTACTTTACCTAAATGATATTCTCCATGTTCCAACTGTCAACAAGAATCTCCTCTCAATTCACAAGTTTGAATGTGACAATGATGTATTCTTTGAATTTAATCCCACCTTTTTCCTTATCAAGAATCGGGGCACGAGGAAAGTCATCATTAAGGGGTATTATTAATAGGGTTCTACTCACTTGATGATGTTATTTCAAAGGCACCTTTTAGAGCACTAGGTTTTCACACGATCATTGGCATTATCATTGTGGCCATGCATCTTCCCAAATAATTCAGCGTATAACTAGTTGCTTCAATCTTCCATGTTCTTCTAGTCATAATAAATATGTGTGTGATGCTTGTGAACAAGCAAGGAGTCACCAATTGTCTTATTTTTCACCATAAAATGTAGCATCAAGTCCTCTAGAACTTGTCTTCTCTTATGTCTTGGGTCCAACTAGAACTTTTGTTGGAGGAGAACAATACTATGTCAAATTTATTGATGCTTACAGTAGATACACTTGACTATTTCTTTTGAAATAGGAATAAGATGTGTTTAATATTTTTCTTATTTCTTAGAAACAGATAGAGGGAACGCTAAATAAGAAGATCTTGACAATTCAAACCAACTGGGGTATAGAGTATGAAAAACTTAACACTTTCGTCCAAGACATAAATTTCTCATAGGGTCTCATGTCCACATGCCCATCAGCAAAGTGGGATTGCGGAAAGGAAATAGAGGCATATTGTAGACACAGGTCTTGCACAACTTTGTCATGCTCAATTCCAACTTTTTCACTACATGTTTCATCATCAACAGATTACCTAGTTGTGTGATAAAGTTCTATACTCATCTAGAAAAGCTGATTGATGAAACATCAGATTTCTCAATAATCAATTTCTTTGGTTGTGCATGCTGGCCTCATCTTCGTCCCTACAATTCAAAAAATTTGGTTTCAGATAAAAAAGTTTGTTTTATCAGCTATAGTGATCTATAAAGGGTACATGTGCTTACACATTTCCACTAGTAGATTATGTATTTCTAGAGATGTCATTTTTTTATAAGGATGTGTTTCTTTTTTCGACATCATCGGATAATGCACCAAACACACAATCACTAGATGACTATGATATTTTTTTATCTCCCTTGCAGTCACAATTTGTTCATGACCCATATGAGAATGCTACATATTTTTGTACAATTAAAACTATCTGCAGGTACCATGTGACATTTATGTGCAAGCTGTCAGTCCAGTGTTCTAAAAATCCCCGTTCCAGACCGATTAATCGCTGATTAATTGCTAGGCGGTATTGAAACGTTCCGCCTTACCGCATAGCCGATTAATTGTTTAAGACTTAATTTTTTATGAAAATAATAACTTTTAAACATATATGTTTATAATTAATTATTAAATTTATTATTAATATATATAACTCCGGTTAATCATTCTGATTAATCCTCACCTAGCCGATTAATCGCTAGGCGTTGTGCTCACCGCCTAGCGCTTTTTAAAATATTGTCTATCACTGACAGTTATGAACTTGAGACTGCAGGGGGACAAAATATTCAAGCAACTTAGAGACATGGTCATCATGAAACATCATCCACTCAACCAATACATGATATTAGAGTAAGATTAAAGGACAACATATTATATCCAAAGGCAAGAAAAGACGACATTGTTACATATCAGACAAAGGCTGAAACTGAACTCGAGGAACTAAGCAATTTATTTAGAAGCACTCTGCCATCTTTTGGAAGCATGCCACGGATGAAGAGTATGGTGCTCTTGTCAGAAATGGTACCTTAGAGCTCTCCACAGAAAGTGAGTGTAATTGACTACAAGTGAATTTTCAAGATTACAAAAATACAGATGGAACAATAGAAATACCAAGCAAGACTAATAGTCAAGAGATTTAACCAAAGGTATGGCTATGATTATGAGGACATTTTCAGTCCAGCTATTAAGCCTGCCACTATTAGATTAGTTCTCTCATTGGCACTAACACATGGATGGTAGCTGAGAGCTGAGACAGCTTTGATGTGCAGAATTAGAGGATAACATCGGTCAGTTAATCGAACTGAATTGCTGTTCGGTTAACCAAATCGAATTATAAAAGTCTCGACCGATAACCCAACCGAATTATATGGTTAACCGATAATTCGGTTAATTTGGTTATCTGTTAAATATCTAACTAACCGAAAAAAATGAATATATTTTATAAAATCAATCTATTTATATATAAAAAAATATTTTTGATTAATAAATTTAATTTTGGGTTAATTCAGTTAACCAAACTCAGAAATTTCTCTTCCATTAACCAAACCGAATTAACCAAATATTTTTCAGTTTTGACCGTATTAACCGATTCACCAAACCGAATTAATTTGGTTAAGTTATATCGGTTTGTTGAATTGGTTTTCATCGAACAATGCTCTCTCCTATTTAG
Source organism: Kalanchoe fedtschenkoi (assembly GCA_002312845.1). Taxonomy (NCBI): domain Eukaryota; kingdom Viridiplantae; phylum Streptophyta; class Magnoliopsida; order Saxifragales; family Crassulaceae; genus Kalanchoe; species Kalanchoe fedtschenkoi. Next base: position 1,773,759 of record NQLW01000032.1, on the reverse strand, counting down.
AATGAAATTCCGCATCGTTATATGGGGGGAAGCAGTATTTATGCAGCAAATTCTAGGTTATTAAGATTGATAGAAATCAAAACACCTATACAAACATAAGAAAATAATTTATGGTCAAAATTAAGCAAGTCGTGCTTAGTATTAAAGATTGAGCACCAAACTATAAAAAATTGGATTTGAAGTATCGAAGGGAGACATTATCTTTTTATTTACAAAATAAAGAATTTTACAGTTAGTATTCTAATTTATGTTGATGATATTTTTATGGAAAGGTCGTCACCACAAGCAACTACTGTACTTATTGATTAGTTTTGAGAAGAGTTTACAATGGAGGATTTTGGCAATTTAAACTACTTTCTTGGTAAGGAGAAGGTCTAGTTCCGACTTTAGCATAAATACAATTCTAATTTACCGAAGAGGATCTAGTTTGAATCCGCAAAAATACACTTCTGAATTATTGAAGAAAGCTAATATGACACATTGCAACAAGATACAATAGTATTATTGGAGGTCTTCGACATCTAATGATTACTAGGCCTGCCATGATAAATTCTAAAGTTTGTCAGATTATGTAGTCTACAACAGATATGCATTGGACAACAGTTAAAAGAATATTCAGGTATCTCAAGGCTATCTTTCAACTGGCTTAAGAATTCAAAAGTCCACATCAAGTCTCATAGGAGCCTTTTCAGATGCAGAATGGATCGAGTCTCGTGATGATAGACACTCTGCATGACGTTATGCCACTTATTTTGGGACTTATCTTATATAATGGAGTTCTAAGATACAAGCCAAAATATCCAGATTAAAAACTGAGTTAGAGAAGACACTACCAAAGGCCACAACACAAATTGTGTGGTTGTAGTCACTATTGCAGGAGTTCAGAATTTTTCAGAGAGAAATACCAAAATTTTGGTGCGATAATTTGGGTGCTACCTACTTCTCAGTTAGTTCATTATTTCATGCTCCTACAAAGCACATTTAGGTTGACAAGAACAAGTTGTTGACATATTTACAAAACTACTAGACGTTCAGTCGTTTGTGTTCATTAGAGACAATCTCAATCATGTGACAAGAGGTTGAAATTGAGGGAGGCTGTTGAAGAATAAATAGAACAGTAACACCTATTTGAATCTAGTAGTTGCTCATCCATTTAAATCTAATTACTGCTCAACTATTTAAATCTTAAAAAGTTAGTTAATTTATATCTAGTAACAATTGTTCTAAATTTTTATGTAACAATATACTATATATAATGCAAGCCTTGCCATCCAATTGAGATGTGCTAATCGAGCTCCAAAATCTATCCCATTTTCTTCATGTAGATCCATTTTTATACAAAATATGTATCTAATGTGATCATAATGTGTTGCACTTTAATCTGTAATAGTTTTCTGTTATCACACATTTGACAATGTACAAAGGAAGAAAGGCATGTTTCTTAATTTGACTGTGTACGTATTACTGTTTACATCACCAGAAACATAGTTGTGAATACCAGTCCACAATTACAAGCACGGTCCTCAATTAATTTTTTTTTTGTTTGAACAGAACGCATGAAAGAAAAGATTAAGATTCCAAACAGCCAAATCATTTACAACCAAATCAAAACTACATAAGTTTGAATTATAACTATCTTTCATTATCTTCCATGTGCAAATTAAAGATTAGTAAAATCAAAATTACTTGTTTTACAAAAAAAAACTATTCTATTTTGTTTGACTGTAAACTTGCTTAGCATTATTGAACTTTAATTTAAAAAGACATATCTGCGAATGATACTAAATTTGTGAACACATCTAAAAAACAATGGAACTTATAATTCATTCTCCTTTCATCTTTTGTAGCATTTTGATGTATGTGTTATGTTTAATTGTGTATAACAGGCGGGATGGTTGTTGTCACACCCTTAAAGCCTGAAAGCCTCAGGCCCCGCATGTTTGGCTCGTTGGGCATGCAAAGGGCTGCATCTGAGTCATTTATAAGGATGGAAAGGATCAACAACAAATATATCAGAGCAGACTTCATAGATAACACTGAACCGAAGGGGGACCGAGTCATTTGCCAAGGAGGGGATCGAAGAGACCAACACGAACCTTGCTAGAAAGATTGTTCGGTGAAGGGCAGCAGTAGTGAGAATGGGCATTCTAGGACCTTAAAATGGATCAAAAAAATATATTCAGAGCATGAGAATACGGAAACGCAAGCCCGGATCAAAGGAAAACTTAATGGGGATATCGGTTCAGGCGCGGGGTCTTAACCAGGAAGATTTGGATCTGCTGGGGCTGAGGGCTTGGGCGAGGGATCCGGACGCATCGACTACCTGAATCACAACTTAATGCATGGAAAGAGAGAGATGGAGGGTCAAGGCCGGGGCTGGGCTCTCCGTGCAGATCTAGGGAGCTTTTGAGTATCAGTTAGGCATATGAGGTGTATATGGGTGATAACTTGGATTTTCGAAGAATCTGACCAGGAGGCTTTTAGGTTTTATTAAAATGTGACAAATGATGTATTAAATGAGTATAATTCAAAGAATATAGCCTAGTCTTGCGGATTTAAGTGTTTAAAAGGTGTAGTGCCTTTTCTGATACTCTTCGTGCCTTTTCGGTAGCGAAGGAATGCGAGGAGTTTGGCCTATATAAGGACCATGCCCCTGCCTCATTTCTCATCCACTCTTACTCAAAAAATCATTGTAAAACATTTGTTCTCCTGTATTAAAAAATCATTCCTAAACATTTGTCTACCGTACTTTTGTATTGTGAGAGTCTTTGAGGCATCAAGAGTCAGTAAAAATACCAAAATTCTCCTTATTTCTTATGTTTTGCCTTGTGTTTTTTTGCTTTTTTATTCTAATGCGTATTAGCACTTTTAATATTGCTTAGTGGAGTCTTTGAGTGACGCTAGTGCATCACGGGCGGCTTAAATTTAACCGACTCCCCTATATTTGACTGATAAATTTGATATAAAGCTTTAGCTCTATAATTAACTGAGTGAACCGAACCGAACTGAAACCAAAAGGAACCGAATCTCTAATTCACTCTATTTTTTCAAGGGAAAAGTACGAAAAAGGGGTGTGTACTATCACCACTTGCAAATTTAAGGCATTACTATCCTCAATTTGCAATTCTAAGGTATTTCATTTTTGGCCCCCCATTTGTAATAACACTAACTTCAATTACATCCACTATATTTTTATTATTTTCAAATCAATCCCCAATTTGG
>NQLW01000032.1:1693829-1769393 GCA_002312845.1 Kalanchoe fedtschenkoi | reverse complement strand
GCTTGCTTGCTTGATGAATGATCATCTGCTTACTAGGGTCTGAATTGATGTTTCCCGAAATTTAGGATTTTGACCTGGATTGTATTTATTTGAGTTCTGGATGTTGATTCTGATTTTGTGTTATTGGTAACGAAATGACTTCCCTCTCAGTTTCACGTTTTTTTTATCCTAGGCGTCATCAGTGATGCGAAGTTGCATAGTATACATAATGATGGTGATGATGCAGAGACGATTTCTAGGAGATGGGGTGTGAGGGATTTAGGAAGTTTTGCATGCTGTAGACAGATCTTCTTCCAAATCGAATACTGAATCAAATTAATAATTATTAACAGTTCAGTTATCAGTTTTAACTCAACACAACCCAAATTTAAAACAGCTCAACCCAAACACCATCTCATATTTATAATTATTACTTTGGATTCAATTTGGGTCAGCCCATCAACTTCAATCATAAAAAAAAAATATTAATTAAACCTAAAATTAAAACTTCGATTTAGGTTGGGTTTGATTTTGGGTCAACCTAAAATCACTTTGCTTGAACTGAATATCCAACCCACTTATATTCACCCAACCCAGATTAATTTATTTGGGTTATTTTTGTTGGGTTTTGGTCAACCCAAATTGCTTACACCGCTAGTTTCGGTAATTAACTATTTGGCCAAACCAACAACCAACCATTAAAATATTAAAAAAATATAAATATATTTTTTATTACTTAATTAATATTTGAAGGTCAAAATTGAGTATTACAATTAAGTGTATAAAAATAATTTTATTTAAAGATTTATTTTGGGTTCAAATCATATTAATGATAGCTATATGTAAATAAAGTACTGTAATTGGGTTTTCAGTTTTGGACCAAATTGAATTGAAATATATGGATTCAGTTCCAAACAGAATCATTGTAAAACGGTTCGGTTTTCAATCTTGAAAGTATAAAATCGAATAAATTAATTATGTTTAACTCGGTCCAGTTCAAACCAAACTAGTAAACAACCCTAGATCTTCTACTAAGTTTTATAGCATATTACTATTACTATGAAACCCAACTATTATTTTATAGTGCACCATTTTATTGGACCACATATGAGTTTCTTTAAGGAATAGATGGAACTGCAGGTAAAAAAGTCTAAAAGATAGTACCTAGCATCATTGTTTTTGGGGACAGAAATTCAAGGCAACTTACTGCACCACATAAAAGGGGTGAACACTAAGCAGATGATATATTTTTTCATTGTTAGTCTGTTCTAGTGAACCTCATTCTGTGATTAATGTGCAGTGTTTCCTTATTCTTGTATACTCCCTCTGTCCTCTTTTACATGTCACTTAACCGAATTTTTTTGTCCACTTTTACTTGTCACTTAACAATTTTCAATGCGTATTTAATGTCAAGAACTACCTTAAAATATCAAACATTAATTACTTCATTATCATATTCAATAAAAAATATATTCTCCACCAGTGATCATCTACCAATTTTACTTTTTGCACGATTTTTTTTATAAAAACATCAATCACCCACTCATTAAAATTGTTCAACCGCTAGCATTAACTTCACCTTAATCTACTCAAATTAACCTTAAACGACATGTATTAGAGGACGGAAGGAGTAAGAAGTTAAGGAGTTATTAACTTTTTACTAATACATACTTTAATTATGCTGATATTTTTCCTCGGCATTCAGGTTCTTTATGATTTTTTTTTCTTTTTCTTTTTTTTTAAAAGGGGATCAATAGTGGTTCCCCACTTTCCCCCTTGGAGATTCGAACTCGAGCTTTATGATGCTGATAATGGGAAGGAGTTTATCTCTGCGAGTGTAACAGGGATGCAGACTCGCACAGTTACATTCTGAGCTTGCATTTTGTCTTATCATCAAAAGAACATCCACTCATCTAAAATAAAAGAGAAGAAATCTTAAATTTGAAGCAAGGGCGATTTTTTTATTTTGACAGTAAGATGCACCTTTTATTATTTCCTGGAGAATCTAAGAAGCCGTATGATTATTTATGCACTTTCTTTTTTTTTTTGTTTCCATGTAGTCTGCTTGTGTCACTTTATGGAACTCGACTCTTTTTATGTTGCATTTTACCGCCTTGGTGATTGTGGGCTCACTGAATGAGACTATTCATAAGTACAGTTTTCTTCACTCTGACGGCTGAATTTATATGTCTACCAAAAGAGAGCTGTTTTAAGAGTATACTGGTTGAATTCCTTTTGTAGGCATTCAGTTTATTAGTTTTCCTTTGAGAATCATTTTATCTGTAAAGTTTCTAAAGTGCTTGATGCTTTAAGTATGAAGGTTTTTTTTTCGAACTCTACCTTTCACATTCTATATTTTTCTTGATAATGAAATCTTGTTAGAGTAGCGCAACAGAATATTGACTAGAACAACGAATGAGAATAAATCAAGATACAAGAATTACGTGGTTCAGTCGTAGTGACCTACGTCCACGGGCAAAGGCAAATATCTTATTACTTCAAGGAAGAGAATACAAGAGAACTTATGACTTTCTAATCCGTCTTTAAAATAAATCCTGAGTAGGTTTATATAGGCGACAATAAAATCCTAAAATAATTAGGACTTCTGATCCTAATAAAGATAGAATTTCTGATCCTAGTAAGTTAGGATTTATAAATTACTAGAAAATCCTAATTAAATAAAGTTTCTATAAGATCAAAATTTCCTTAATAATGATGCAAGACATAACTCAACAATTCTTTTCCTAAAAACATTGTTGATTGTGATATCTAATTTCAGTACCCATTCCTAGTTTTTTTAGTGGATTATTCACTCTTATTAATTTTTCATGTTCCGTGTGCATGTTCAATTGTTCATGTGCCTGACGCTGCTAGTTTTCTTGATTAATGTTCAAATGTATAAAATGGCATAACTCTTTTATTTTCTGGTCTATCAGATCACCGTGGTCTAATAAGTGCCGTCCGCCATGGGAAGATGGCTCATGCCCTTCCTGGGAGTTGAGGAAACTTGAAGTTGAAGCCAATGATGTCTTGGCACTATATCTTAACCGGTTAGGTCCTTACTTACTTCATCCTTTCCTATTATGAAGATGGCAAATTATATAATCAAATGAATGAATCAGGTACTATGAGGGCAGTGCATCGTATGTTTATATGTGGGAAGATGATGATGAGGGTTTTCTTGCTCGTTTCTTGATAAAAAAGGGTATGTCACCTAATTGCTAGTAGCATCGACATAATGTTACGAGCAGTTCTTAAGCATGGACAGCTTATGTGCCGAAGTTGCTTTTTTGATGGACCAGATGGTTCCAGGACTGGTCAGCGACGAAGGGGCTATCTACAAGAAAGAGCATGGGATTCATGTTACACAGGTTGGCTATTAATCTGACAAAAATATCGCTGGCTAATGAAAGGCCGCTCCTGATTCTCATAATTCTTTGTGTTGCCTGTTTGTTGCATCTCTGTAGATGAATATGGACCTATCATTAGTTGACCGTCATCTTTGTGACATAGGGAGAAATAGGAAATGGAGAGCCTGGATCAGGTGTCTTCATCTCAAACAGTCCCTTTGAATTTGGTTGCATTATATTTATAAATGTGTCAGTTGAAGAAAAAATGTGTGTCAGTTCCTGAAAGAAAATTTACCTGTATCTCGTTGTATTATATTTGGTTAAGAAATTTTACAAGATGAATTATGTTGGATTTTGTTGCCATTCTTAAATAGATCTTTCTAATTTACATATCAGAACAAATGACATTAAGCGAACTCAAATATGCAATGATTTTACTTACTGTAGATCATAAATATGTAAGTTAAACATGCCTCCATGGCCTTTCAGATAACTTGACGCACTCAGAAAACCTGTAACAATCCACAAGGTGGTCTATTGACAACCCAGCAGCTTGCATAAATGAGTGGACAATCACAGGGCCAACAAATCTGAAACCTCGCCTGAGCAAGTCCTTGCTCATCGTCTCAGCTTTGGGACTTCTTAAGGGGACATTTCTTGGGTGTCTGTACCTGTTGATAATTGGTTTGAAGCTTACAAACTCCCATACATAGTTACTGAAGGACCCGCATTCCCTCCCAACCTGTATAACAATATCGCAATTCCAAAGCAGATGAAGTGTCACAGTCATACTTGGTTCGAGCAGATATTCTAGAGCACTTGCCTGCAGAATGCACTTGGCATTGTCTACTATGCATCTTATCCTGCTCTCAGGTAGCATCAGAGCCTTGTTTGAGACCGAGTCTAGGATCAGATTCTCGTCCATCTTGGCCACTTTGTTGGCATCAAACCCACAGAAAACTTCTCTACAGAAGGACTAGCTCTCAGAATCATTGAGAAGGTGATACATGTTACCGCTGTGAGCTTCCATTTGAAAGAGCAGCTTCTTACCTGAGCACTTGTTTTCTTTTCAAGATTTCCGTCCAGTTGTAGTCCATCAGCATTGCTGACATCGCAAGTAACTCAAACAACTGACTGATTATAACTTGCAAAATGGCAACTAGTCAATACAAAATTCTTAATTAAGGTACGAGAGACATCATCGAGTATTGAGGCTCTTGCCTGTCTTCGTACACAGGAACTCCCCAAGACTCGTCGTGGAACTGAACATAAACTTTATCTGCGTCCCCTCAAAAAGTAAGAAAACCGAAGATTCTTGTCATTTTCAATCACCCTGTACAACTTATATATATATTTTTTTTCAATTCAAACCATTTCTGTTTAATATCATACCACTGTTCTTTGTAATCCAGTTGCACCTTTTAAGCTCCCCGCCATGGTCATCGGAACCCAACTGTCCGTGTTGCACATTCTTGCCTAATATCGGCACAAGATGGACTTCTTTTCTCACCTTCAAGGGTGCGACGGTCTGGATAGAAAATGTGACCCCACGGTCAGAGCACAAATCCGATACAGCACTACTCTCGTTTGAGTTCTGAGATAGAGATAAAGATAAAGATGAGGAAAGCGAAGCAGAAGATGATAAATTGCTCCTATGCAGAACGAATGGGTATATTTTGTTGAAGTGCTTAGTAAGGAAGCTTTGGCCGCTCTTTCGCTTCGCCTTCTCTGGTAAACTTCTTATCAGGCTTGCTCTTGTGGGCATGGCTGGATGTTGGAGCGAATCCGCGAGAGAAAATAAATTATGAAAGGTGATAAATAAAAAGTGTCACCTCACCCACCAGGGACTGCATCAGGTTGTGGTTCTTTATATAATGTTGCTGGTACTACTACTACTCCGGTGGGAATGGATCAATTTTTTTAGGTATGTGGTTTCATGCACATATTCAGAAAGATGAATGAAATGGATGGAGCAACAGCTACCTACAATGTTGGTAGGTAGACTGTGAGTTTCATAAAGTGATTAAATTTCAAGCAAAACATTTGCCTCCACTTGTGTTTATCTTTGTGATTAAATTGATGTGGAAGCAGTCCATGAAGTGTGTCACCTTCTGACCCTGAGAATTTGCTACTTTTTGGAGACTTTGTTTCCACTTGTGAATATATGGGAGTTGTTTTTTTGCAGCTACGAAGGTGTGTGAGGCCAACCTCTGATCTGCATAGATGCAGATATCTCATCCTCATCATTCATTTCTTATGGGTGGTCGCTCTGAATTAGATTGAGTGTAGTTTGAGGAAAAGGAAAAGGGCACGGCACAACACAACACGTTCTATGAAAGATTTTTGGGTGGATACATATTATTGAACACTCGTCACGTGTCATTTTGACCAATTATGTGACGTGTTGAATCAATGGTGAATCTGTCAGGTGATCACAGTCCAATAACATGTGGTGGACTGTGTATACAACAAACCATTCTATGCGTAATACTTGTATATCCCGGTCTTGAAAGGTGTGATGCGTGATAGAAATGTTGACATAAACCATATTTATATAGTGGATCAAAAATATATACTCTCGACCAACTTTGTTCTTTAATCAATTATTTCTTATGTTTTTTTGCTCGCTCGAGGACGATCAAGAGTTAGTGTGGGGTATATGATGAGAGCAAATTGTTCGGTCCATTATCTAGTTAACTCACTTATTTCTTGATCGTTCAAGAGTATTATTTAATGATTTAGCTAGTATATTTAGTTCAGACTTATTTTAAATCTTAACATGAAAGAGTACTAAAATGGAAGTTTTTGGAGCAAAATATGGACAACTTCAGATCGAATGACAAGGACGACATCTGTCTGAGCGAAGGAACCCCGCGCTGAGAACTTTAAACCCGTGCGCGGTGACGTGGCGAGGGATGGAAACACGTCATAACTAAGGAAGAAGCAAAGAAGTTGACTAAGCACGTGCCGACTGCACAATGGATTATTAAAGAACGCGTGACTCGTGATGTTTCTAAGTTCAAGTTAGTAAAATCGGACTATCTTTCAAGGGCCGTAACTTTCGCATACAATATTTGATTTAAATGATTCAAAAAGTAATAGAAAGAGCTAAAATATATCTAGACTTTTCTAAAAGGAGTTGAAATCTAATTCTCAACTGATTTACTGCCAGCTGGATTGTCAAAGTAGGTGAGCAAATTGTTTCATAAGCCAACCTCAAATTTGATTAGAATATACATTAGAAACACTTGGAAACACATGCCAAAACCTGCCAAAGAAAGAAGATACGATATCTTAAGGATTTAGACTCACAAAGCTATATAAAGAGGTCTTCGTCTTCTCTTCCAGGTGTGCCAATATTCAGCCACAATATAACCCTCTGAAGAGCAGCAGAGAGCAGTAAGGGAGCATGTCTTAGGAGGAGGCATAGTTAGTTTGTAAGGATTATTTTTTCTTATTTGATTATGTGCTTTTACATGGCCGTTCGTGGCTAATTCTCTTGTGTAGTTCAGGTGGTATAACTTGTGCTGTAGTGTTGTTAGATTATTGTTCTTAATAAATTCTTTATGTTTCGATGTTTATGGAGTTTCAACTGAATGATTATTTTGTTGCATGTCAAATCTAATGAATGAATTGCTTTGTTGTATGATTTCTTATTGTTGATTTAATTTAAGACTTTGGGAGTATATCAATTGAATGAGTAGCAAATAAACATATTTAATGCGTGTTCATAGGTAAACATACTCTAGATTTGCGTAAACTAGATAACCTAGATTGACATAAATAATTCATATCATTGGTTAAAGAGTATGATGATTGTAGAGTATAAGTAATTATTTACGATCTGCCACTGTCCTCGAGTGCATGAGTATGCATATTTTGATGAGTTTAATTCATTACAAGAATTTCATCTTGTATATCGTTGATAACACAATCACAAGTTGGGCACCTTAGCTACACATTTATCCTTTGACTTTATCCGTTCTACAACTTGCAGATTTTGGTGTAACCACATTTTATATTCACAACCCCCCAATTGTGATTATCTATTTTTTTCTAGAGACTAACTATACATGTTCCTTATTCTCGTGGAGATAACTTGGATAACTTTGAAGTAACAAGAAAATTAGGTGAAGATGACTAACTAGAGACTTGGAGAATATGAGATAGACTTTTATTTCTAGAGAGATACAATTTTTTTTGGATCTTGTCCCTCAAATGGATCGGGCCATGAAAGTTCTCCAATAAGTTAGTTATTCGAGGAATAATTACACTACTCCAGTCAATCTTATTAACAATCTCTCTTCAAATATGGTTATAGTCGCCATGAATGTTCTGTAAGTTATATTGAGTTATGACATCTCTGGTTCAAAGAAAGGATGTCAATATCAATCGGGAAATGACAACTCTGAAATTTTGAAAATGAAAATGCCAATATGGTTCCCGATTTGATTTAGACCGATAATGGCATTGGCAGTTTAGGTGGACAAAGAACCTTAGAGAGGGTGCTGATATAAATTGGAAATGATATCTCTAGTTTTATGAAGAAAAAAAAAACTTAAATTTGATCCCTAGTTTAATATAACCGGTAATGACTTTTGCATTTTGAGAGGACAAAAAACCTCAAAAAAGGTGCCCATATAAATAAAAAATGACATCTCACTTTTTTCATAAGTAAAACGTCAATATGATCGCATGTTTGCGTCAAACCGTTAATAGCATATGATCATCACATGAGATCAAGAGCCCTAAAGCAAAATTTAGAGTCTCGTTTCATGGCCGGCCTCAGATTCAAATGTCATAGTTCGATTCAATACCCTCTTGTCTCATCCTCGTACAAAGTTTAATGACACCAATTTCATGATTAGGAAAACACAAATTGAGTCTCCTCTCAAAGGATTCAATTAATTTCAACTCTCCAAAGGCACCTCCCAAAATTATCTCCAATGCTATAAATCTCAAGTATACATTTGGTTTAGGACATGAGAAGTTAATTTTCAACTTCATGATAGGTAGTTGCTTGAATACTAGTTAGCCGCTTATATAGCTTCATCCACTTTAAATGTAGTATATGATCATCTTGTCAAACCTTTTATCACAACTCACATTATCACATCATGTCTCTCAAAGACAAATTAATGCATAAATTTTTTTTGAAGAAGTAAAATATCTTTATTGTTTCTTCATGATAACTTTACAACTTTGAAATAAACCCAGAGACTCAAAACTTAAGTTCAGTATCTCGTGCTCATTTGTGTTTTCTATGTTTCCTCTTTCGCATCTTATTTGCTTAATTCCATAGTCAAGAACTTTCTTCTTCTTCATGAACTGCTTGAATAAACCTAGTGATATCATGACGAGGTACAATGATCCCATAGACATATGTTTTACTACCCAAGCCACTCTCATTTTGATAAACTCACAAACTTCTTCTGTGTTCCGATGATAGCATATAAGAGTGTTTTCTAGTAAATGTCTAGTGCTTTTCTTTGGAGAGGTATCCACCAGCACTACTACATATTTTGGCTTTTACCACGCTTTAAAAATTTACCAAGTTTATTAGTGTAAGCGTGGTAAATAATATGTGAAAGCGTTGTAGTAGGTTACGACCGTATTTATGGACTTTTTGGCAGAATCTATTACCAAACTTTCGGAAGAAAAGCTGGTAACAAGTTCTACCAAAAACAACAGCCGTTTGACCATAACCTAAAATCAGATTTTCCCCCCAAAAGCGTGGTAATTGGTCCTGCCAAAAACGGCAGCCGTTTTGTTCATAACCTATTACCATGCTTTTCTTCTCAAAAGGGTGGTAATAAGTTCTGCCAAAAATGGTATCGTTCACATACGAACTTAATACTACGCTTTACACATTGAAGCGCGGTAACAGGTATGCTATAAAATGCTGTCATTTGTCCGGTGACACCTATTACCACACTCAAGGATCAAAAACGTGGTAATAGGTGAATCTATTACCACGCTTATAACAGTAAGCGTGGTGATAGATATGATTTTGAAGTTATTAATTATAAATTTACTTTTTTATTTTATCACTTTTACATAATAAAATGTTTTAAATAATAATTTAATTTAATTTCTAAATTATATTAAATGTAAATCATACAATTTCAACTACTAAATTCAAAACTATGAAACTTAGAATCATGCATTTCATTATATCTTCCTAATGTATATAAACATTAGATTTCAAAGGTATTAATTAATCATGCATTTCATTGTTGATTACAAATATATAAACTAATCATTTTGTAATTAAATAATCAATTTAATTCTTTAATAAAATTTAAAAACATAAAATATACTCAACCAAATAAAAGTTTGAACTTAAACTCACAAACAAGAATGTCCAATGGGCACAACAAGTGGGGATCCAACCAGAATTTTTTCAGAAAAAAAGCAGGTTGTCCATGTGAAGGGGAATCATCATGCCTAGACAGCCAGAAGCATAGAGAAGATGCAAGAGTATTAACCAGATGCCTCCTGAATTTTTTCAACTGGAATCTTCTAAGACAACAAGTTGTTTTGTTCAGTCTTGGTCCAAAGTTTAATAGCAAAGATGTATATTGTTGTATGTTTGGGTTGAGACTACTCCCCTGATACCTTTGTTGTCCCACAGATTTGTAGGACGGTGCCTTACTCAGTTGGTTCCAAATTGATCCCTGGGTCAGGTAGTCAAGGAGATGCGTGGTAATTGAGTCACGTATTAACATGGTAATTGGTCATAAATAAACGTGGTTTAAGGTATTAACATGTAGTAGTGCAGCCTCTTATCTGAGCTGAAGTTGTGTCATTGTAATCCAACTACATTCCACTAATTTAGAGCTTTTGACCAAACACCCTAGGACCATTCGTAGTGGAGAAGTACATGATCCATGATTTCAAGCGTTAGATAGCAGAAACCACATCTTTGTTTTGCTTCTCTTGATAGTGTTTTATGTCCCATTAGTTCTTCTTTAGTTGGTAATCCCCGCTGAATTATTTTTGAGTAATACTTTGCGGACAAGACCTGACCAATAGTGTTAAGTGTTAAACTAGTATTCCTTACAATAACATGTCTTTATAAATATATTGTAGTAATGATACATATGAAAATTGACCTAGCGAATCTTAGCTTCATAGTTCATACCATCTTGTCCTTTGTATGTTTTAAAGATGAACATGAGCAAGTGAACTGAATAATTTGTCTTTAATTCCCCTTCTTCCCACTGGTAAACCCGTCTAGTGAATCTATTGTTCCATATCTATGATTCTTTATTCCAAGTGTCCATGTCATATAGTATACCCTCTTTGTCAACTGCCACTATATACAATTTCTAAAACTCAAATTTTAAATTAGAGTCTCCTAGTCATTTGTCAGTCCAAATTTTGATTTGATAACCAAACGACGTAATTTTCATACATAAATCTAAATTTACAATAATATTAGTTTCGAAATGTAATGGTGAATTTTATTTTAGAAAATCAGTCAAATGTTTTTTTTCATCGCACTTTTTTTGGAAATCATGGTAGTTCTGACCGCAATTGGGTAAGCGGTGATGGTTCAGAGCACTTTTCGGTATTTCCCTTAAAATTTTAGTAGTGTCAAAGAGATGAGCCATTTTCTCATGAGTTCATTGAATTATATTTTCAAATATGTTATTTCATTTGAGTAAGGAGTTTCAGTTGCGTGATGGAATTTCGGGCCGGTCGAGATTTAGGCTGAATAAAGTTTGGGATCTCATAATGTTATTAATAATTTGACATTACTTAAGGTGAATTGGTGGTACAAAATATAAGAAAATAACATTTTTGCACTATGTATGGGCTCAGCTGGGCATGATAGGAGGCCTCTAATGATATTTGTGACGAAGTTAAGTTACTATCAAGGTGGAGAGAGTATGTAACCCCTGACCATCGCAAAAATAAAAAAAAAATAGCCATGTGTCATTCTTCATACATACAAGATCGATGATCACACACATATTACGAGGACGAAACATACATAATATGTGAAGACAATCACATATAAAGTCTTCATCTTGACAGATGAGAAATAGTGATGTTAGCTAGCAACTGATTTTGCTCCAGCATGATCATCTTCTTTCTCTTGGCTTCTCAGCAACTCATCTTGCTGCTTTCTCCACCTATCGAACTCTTTCAGCAGCAAACCTCGACCCTCTTCATCTTCTTTACTTCTCCCGCTCCGGCCTGGTCTTCCCAGCTTGGACACGTATCCAATTTTGAAACACATATCTTAAGGCTTCACGTCTATATGCTTGGTTTTACTAGTTCAAACGCATGAAATTGAAGCAAGGCGAGGGAGCTAAGATTATATAGTTCCCCAATAACTAAGAAGCTCAAATAAATTATTGCCATCTGCTTGCTATTGATTTTTGACATGATGACTCCGTGACGGAGTTCACAATGAAATTAAGGTGAATGCGTTCCCTAGCGTTATATTATACCCTAAACTGCACATAGCGTACCGTGCTGGTATGAATACTGTGAAATTGAAATATCTAACTTGGATTGTTGCGTGTACGGGAAATAACCTGATGGGTAGATTGAAAGCACTCATTTAGATGGGTACGTCGTTTTTATTAAAACATTTCACCATTTCTTAAATAAACAGTAAAGCTAAATAAAAAATCTGAATAAAATCCAAAAAAAAAAAACAAAAAAATCAGAAAATTTTATTTAATAGAAAAGTTCAAATAAAAACTAGAAATAATTAATTCGTAAATTTATATTTTCATATTCATTAAAAATAATTTATTCATTTGATGACCATATTATCAAATCTGATGAACATAGCAGCTCATCTTATGAACATATTGTCAAATTTGATGAACATATCATCTAATAAACATAACAACTCATTTGATGAACATAACAGCTCATCTGATGAACATATCAGCTCTTCTGATGAACTTATAATCAAATGAACATAACAACTAATCAAATGAACATATTTTCAAATTTGATGAATATATCAGCTTATTTAATGAACATAATGAAATAAATATCACACTACACAAGTCTAAGTCACACTTGCAAAATGAGTTGTAACACTTTCCTTTTTGTTCTCACTCTGTCTCTTTTCAGCTATAGCTACTTCTTCACGCCACATATTGCATGTGAAATCTACATCTACCCGCTTGACCAGACTTAAACTGGATGGTGAGAGCTCTTCATCAACCTCATGTTGGGACCATTTTTCAAACTACAGTCTTGCACAGGGAAAGTTATTTTATTCTTCCTCAATGGTGAGGCTTATCTTGGTAAAGCTTGCTGTGAGGCTATCCAGGCTATTGAACATGACTACTGACCGACCATGCTCACTTCCGTAGGTTACACAAGTGAAGAAGGGTTTGTTCTCCAAGGGTATTGTAATGGTGTCAAGGATGGGCCCGTAGCCTCGATCCATCGCCATGCTAAATTACATGCCTAGCCATATAATATTCGTTTCCCACGCCTAGCTTACCTGCTTATATAATAAGATCATCGGATGAATATAACAATTCTCTTTTAATGAACATATTATCAAATCTAATGAGCACAATAGCTCATCCGATAACATATCATTTGATGAACATAGCAGTTCATCTTATTAACATGACAGCTCATCTGATGAACATGATAGCTCATCTGATAAACATAATAGCTCATCTGATAAATAAATAGAATAAATATCAATAAAAATAAAGGAAGCTCATCTAATGAACATAGTAGAACAAATATCAACAATAGTAATTAAAGGAAGCTCAACTGATGAACATATTATCAAATATCACTATTAAAATCTAAAATATTTTTGGAAGTGAGTTTTCGGGTCTGGGGAGGACCGAAAACCTCTTTCGGGATATTTTTGTCCGTGAGCGGTTAAATTTCGGGAATTAGCAGGAAACCTAAACCTAATCATTATTTCAAGTCATTTATGGGACACTTTCGGGGGAGTAGAGGGTGGAAGATAGGTGGGCTGTTTTCGAATTTGTTATTTTCGGGGCATTAGAGGGCAACTTTCAGGACAAAGAAGAAATATAGGGAATTTCGAACTCTTTTCGTGACAAAAAAATATATTTTTAAGGGATAAAACCCAAAAAGGGCCCTGAACTATCACCATTTACCTAATTGCGATCAGAACTATCACGATTTCTAAAAAAGGTGCGATGAAACAAAAATGGACTGATTTTCTAAAATAAAAATTACCATTACATTCATAACTTAATATTATTATAAGACTTAGATTTGTGTGCGAAAATTACGTCGTTTAGTTATTAAAATAAATTATATCATTTTGCGCACATAAAGAAAACGACGTTTTTTGATAAAAATACAAAGGCCATAGCGATAGGGAAAGCGGCATGGGAGACATCCAATAGAGTATAGACAGTAGCAGGCACTTGGCGGAGGATGCGTTCCTTCTGATCCAACAAAAAAAATAAAGGCCATAGCGGTTTCGGAGAACAGACAAACAAGGAAACAAGAAAAAAACAGAGGCCAATTGAGAAAAAATTCAAATAGATGTTGATGTGAGCTTAGCTCATGAAAACTACCAGTGCAGTACAACACAAGGGCAGTAGATTTTCCACATATCACTTTGCCATACATATACAGTAGATTCCAAATATTCATCTCGGCAAAACCACCACGCCCCAAATACTAACCATTTTATTCAGTTATCCACCAGATATGAAGAGAAAGGTTGGCTCTGATCTAATGATACATGTCATCAAGTTTCTAAGTGCAAAATATACATTGTCCAAGATGCGTAGCATAGGATAGTAATCCTATGGACAAAAAAACGCCATTGCAGATGATACAATAAGCAGAACTCTTGCTAAGATCTCCGGTCCATCACTTGTGATCCGAAAACATGGCAGTACCCCTTTAACTGCATACTAGTAATTCCATAAGAAAAAAAAGAAACATACATGGCCAAAATTTGAAAAAATTGTTAATTGGAAAACCAACTGAAGAGCAAATTGAAACTAAAAGAATCCATGCTGAGGTAGCTTCTTTGTATCAACATGCACAACCACCTCTTTGCTCACTATCTGAAACTGTGTCAGGAATGCCTTGGAAATAGCTGCAAACACACGGCACAAGCTAATCAATACTGAAACGGTGGCAAGTATAACATGCAACACAGAAGTTGGTATGATATGTAACTAATACGAGCGATCATCAAAGAGGAATCAGGAAAATGCCTAGTTAAGGACTGTTATCCTCTGCTTTTAGTCATAAAACTCGAAGAGAATTCCTTCCCCGTGAATCTTGAGTGTTCAAAGACATATCTCAATGTTTTTGAGTTTGGGCTTCAAGGATAAGGCACAAATATATAGACTAAGAAAAAGGAATAATGCGAAAATAGATATCAACACAGAGAACTAAATCCATTTTTTTTTATGTTGGGGATTTGACGGAAAGGAGTAGAGTGAAGAATAAAAAATAAATTCAGTGACAAACATTATTCCAAACTCTCCACCCAAGAAAGTGTTAAGATCGTTCCAACAAGATAACAAACACAATAAATCGCACACACGAAAGAGAAGAACACAAAGATTTGTAAGGAAACCACGCTCCTCAATTTTGATGAATGAGTACAAGAATAGAGACCTTCTCTCAACTCTCTTGCCTACCAAACCTCACTCGTACGAAACTCTAAAGGCCAACCCACTATCATATTAAACACTAATCCTAAACTAATTAGGATTAAGATCCCCAATATCACTAGAATTAGTAGCTTCCCGACAACTTAATACGAAACAAATCCCAACTCTATTTGTTTCTGAAATACTGATTCTAATCTTATTATACTTCCAAATGCTAATGGGATTAGGGGACCATGACCCAGCAGAAAGGCCTTGTAAGAATGAAATGCTTGATATAATTTCCTTCCAGCTATAAAAACTGCACTTGATACAGATTCAATGCTTTTGATATTTTACTGATGCGTGCATCCATAACATCATTTTTATATCTCTATTTACAAAACTTAACTGATACTAATACAACTCTAAAAAATAGAGCCAGTGACCAACTTCAATATAATCTGATATATAGCTTAACTATAACCTAAACGTTAATGTAAAATGTACTAGTTTTTTTCCTTTTCCAAATCTATAGTCTTCATTCCTTTTCAAGTTGAGCTAACAGTGATTAAAAAATGGTTAATAAGAGCAGGTTGCAATGCTTGGGGATACTCATGAAGTCATGATTCAATTTCAACTGGTATAAATCAACTCAGTGGAACCTACACTCAGTATGTGAACCAATGTAAAATCATCAGAATAGAAAACCTCCAAGTATTTCATGAGCAATCTACATATTTTACATTCAATGCCACTGGCCTTCTACTGGTTACAATAATTTTTTTAGAAAATAAATTACCAACACATTGAATTTTCATATAAAACTACTTCCGGTAATTTAAAAGAAGTTCATCTTCCATGCCATAAACATTCAACAATCCATAACTGCTCTAGCATCACAAGCAAAAAAAAAAAATGTCTACACAAAAATAAGGAATCTTTTTCAAGTGCAAAAGATAAAAAGAACTATGCATCTCCTACAGACTTATGAAAGGTCAGGAAACAGAAAATCAAAGGATATCATGAACACACAAATAAGTCTTGAGTTTAGCAACATACTTATTGGGGTGACTGTATTATAATTGTAAACTTATGGTATAGAACTTACATGTCCTGCTCACGTTCATTTGCCAAGGCAGTTTTGGCAATACAGAGAAATGCTGCATCAACATTGTAATCCTCTTTTGCAGATGTCTCAAAGTAAGGTATATTTCCTTTAGTAGCACACCATTCCTTCGCTTTCTTTTCAGAGACCTGGTTCAAAATGCATTAAAATAGGATCTGGGCATCTGGCTAAACCAGGAAGCTGAGCAGTATTATTGTTCAGTGTCCATACCACTCGGCTGTTTCCACCATCTATATCTATCTTGTTCCCAAGTAATATGAATGGGAATGCCTTGGGGTCAGCTGGGTTTGCCTACGGTCGGTTAAAAGCAAGAATTACAGGGTGAGTATCATTACAAATTT
Organism: Kalanchoe fedtschenkoi; assembly: GCA_002312845.1. Classification (NCBI taxonomy): domain Eukaryota; kingdom Viridiplantae; phylum Streptophyta; class Magnoliopsida; order Saxifragales; family Crassulaceae; genus Kalanchoe; species Kalanchoe fedtschenkoi. Next base: position 1,753,006 of record NQLW01000032.1, on the reverse strand, counting down.
TTAGGAATTTATCACATGTATGTTAAAATACTTTAGTACAGAAAATTGCTCGTCACAACCCCTGGGACACAAAGACACAGTATGTGAAACCCATGAAATGCACCATGTAAGATATTTGAGTAGTAAATAATGCCGGACTTGAACTTGAACTGAACCATACAAAAACACTGATAATGCCACCATATCATAGCTGAAACTACTGTGGCTGTGGTGCCAAATCCGAACTTATTTCAAGGGCTCCATACGTTTACGAACAACTACAGTTTCGAGTATTTTGAAATCAGGTGGAACCTTCCCATGGTTGTTAAGCATAAAGCCATAGTCATCATTAAACACTATCTGACAACAAGTTGGGCAGACAAATTCATGAACCTATAGCACTGTTTCGCTTACCCACCATAAGTCTGCGATACTAGTAGATTTTCTAACAGCAAGATCCTATAAGTTCGAGTTGCCAAGCTTGAAATGAAGAAGATAAATTTCTCAGCTTGAGAATTAGTTTAAGAAAACACCAATAAAAGATAATTTTATAAGGCAGCTATGAGTAGAGAAACTAAATGTAATGACAGCTGCCTGTTGAAGGGTTTCTTCTCCTTACAAAGATGAGTGCTTTGCGAATGCTTGATCCATATCCAAGATTCAAAGATCACTTCTAATTATAAGTTCAGTAGAACAGGAACGAGATAAAAGAACAGATCGGGGAAGTGTGGCAGTACTGTTCAGGCAAATGCAAACACTATATATAATACTCACAGATGTTGTTTTAGGCATACATCATTAGTGAGCCCTTAATACCCATTAAGCTGCTTCTCACATGCAAGAGATCTTAATGAAACTGCATAAGGGCAATAGATGCTGTTTCCACCTTCTAATAAGATTCTATTATACTGACCAAGGGTTATCCAAATAATTAAGCTTATGATTTACAACAAGGGGAACAGAAAAGAAGAATATTATCAAATGAAAAAACACAAACATGGAGCCTGCAGAAAAAAAAGAAAAACAAAAAATACGACAAAGCCAACCTGTTTTAGAAACTCCTCATGCCAATTATCAAGAGCGTCGAACGATCTCATTACATTTACATCATAGACTAGAACGCAGCAATCCGCGCCTCTATAAAAGGCAACACCAAGACTCTGAAATCTTTCTTGTCCTGCTGTGTCCCATATCTATAAAACAAGGCAAAACAGTTACTATAAGTAGAGCATAATGGCATACACTGCTTATAAAGTTCAGAATTACAAACCTGTAAGGTCACAAGCCTGTCATCGATTTGAAGCTCCTTGGTCACAAAATCAGCCCCAATAGTAGCTTTGTATTGCTGACTGAACCTCTTGTGCACATATCTATTATAAGTAAAGGGCACACATGTATACTATTTTGAATGTGGACTGATACCACATCAAGTAGATGGTGGCCCCTAATTTTTTTATATTTTGTGCACCGCTCAATATGGTATAACTTACCCATGAGCTTATCAAAGTGAGCCTCAAATGTTGTCAACATGAAACAAATACTCGAACAAAATCATAACAGGAAGAGCTAAGATCGTGAGATAAGACTGTATCTTCTGGTACAAAAAAATCCTTATATAAATAGTGCAGTAACCTTAGTATTATGAGAATACACGGAAGATCATATCAGAAAAGTAAGCCTCATTAGGTGGATCAACTTATTGGTCTCATTAGGTAAACAATCTTACAGCCTCAGGTTGCTCCATTATTTCAGCAGTTAACATCTGTGAGGCCATAATACCAACAAGGAGCTTAATCAAATCTCAGAACATTCCATCATATTAATACCATGTATTTTTATCCTCCATAATAACATGAAGTGAGCTCATCTATATTTTCATGAGCAAATATGAAAACAAATCTGAGCAGAGTCTCCTCCAGTACAAACAATCTGTAATCACACAGTAAATTAAACTAATCCAAATACTAGAAACAAAAAGAAGGTCAGTTTTCAAGAAAGTGGTTTGAGAGATCGAAGGATACTGATTCATCAGCGACGTCTTGCCGACACTGACATTGACAAACCAAAACAAGCTAATCAGAAACATGAATATCCGCCTTGATTACGATGGATCAGATTGAAGATTCGGAAAAAAAATTACTAGCTAAATTGAAACTCTAGATAAAGATATACCCGCTGTCCCCGAGGACAATGACTTTGAGCAGCGTCCTCCTACGCGTAGCCATGGCCGGCGGTGTGATGAGCAATTGAAATCGGCACCTTTCTTTGCCCGAGAGATGCAGAATCTGGATTTCTATCTCCGGCGTGAACTCGTCCTGCTACACCGCTCCGCTACGCTTCAAACGACGCCGTCAGAGTCTGGCAGTTGTCTTTTACTGTTTTTCTCCCGGTATGATAAATATTAATGACGTCACCTATGTTTTAAAATATTTTTTTATCTTAAAATTCCATCAAATTCTTAAATTATTTTATAAATTTTCACTGAAATCCAAAGTAATCTTCATGTTAACAAGTCATCACAACACCACCACCAGTACATTTACGACCTTACACTCTTCGAGCTCGTACTTCTTTAAGTACTTGTCTGTCGACAACATCTTTCCTTAGCACAATCATAGTTAATGGCGGATCCAGGTGCACAATTGAGGGGGGTCGACAAAATTATTAGACTAAAATATTATTGAAATTTTTATTAATATGGACATGAAGTGATTAGGGGTGCAAACGAGCCGATACACTCGCGAGCGGCTCGTGAACATACTCGGTCAATACTCGGTCAAAGCTCGTTCGATTATAAACAAGCCAAGTACGAGCAAAATTTTTAGGCTCGTTTAATAAACAAGCCGAGCTTGAGCAAGACAGTACTCGACTCGTTTATGTTCGTGAACATGCTCGTTAAAAACTCGTTTAATACTCGAACAGTACTCGTTCATTACTCGAATTATACTCGTTTAGTACTCGTTTAATATCTATTTAATATTTATTTTATAACGATATTTTGTATTTTTTTTTTCAAAACCAGATCGCAAAATCAGTCAAAATCAACATAAATTCAAACTTTATAAAATCCTTGTTTTGTTTGGCTGCAGGTGCTTGGTCTTGTTTGGTTGCAGATGTGAAGGAGACTGATATAGGAATTGATCTCCTTCACACCCGCAGCCAAATAAAACCAAATACCCGCAGCCAAACAAGAACAAACGAAAAACCCTACACCAACACAACTCGCAAATCTCAAATAGCAAATCGCCGACAACCAATTTCTCTGCATTTTCCAGATCTCTCTCTACACCTCTCCCTCCTCTCCTACCGTCACCACTTTCCCCTTCTTTCCTCCCATTTATATCTCCTGTGTATCACAACCCCCAGCTCCGTAAAATCCCTTTTTGAATCCAAATCGGCGTACATGGGCAAGGTTAGAGGAGGCGCTACAGCCGCGGCGTCGCTTGGAAACCAAGTCAAAGATGCCCCCTTGGAGATCGGATCCGCAGAGCCCAAGTTCCGCGGCATCCGGAAGCGCCCGTGGGGCAGATTCGCAGCCGAGATTCGAGATCTGTGGAAGAAAACTCGGGTCTGGCTGGGCACGTTTGATTCGGTCAAAGCCGCGACCAGAGCCTACGACGCCGCGGCTCAGTCCCTCCGCTGCCTCAAAGCCAGAACCAACTTCCCCACCCCTCCGAGCTCGAGTATTGTATTTATGTTTGGAGTAGTTTTCGAGTCGAGCTCCAGCAGTTACAAGCCGAGTTCTAATATTTCAAAATTTAACTCGAGTTCGAGTAGTTCGCGAGCCGAGCTCGAGTTTAAGAAAAAATTATCGAGCCGAGTTCGAGCATTACGTATAAAAGCTCGTCGAGTTCGAGCCCATGTATATATTAATCGAGCCGAGTTCGAGTATTGCGATACCCGGCTCGGCTCGGCTCGTTTGCACCTCTAGAAGTGATATTAATGAACTTAAATTTCAAATTGAATAGTACATATTTTAAAATTTTGAATGAGTGATGATAGAATATCAATTTAAAAAGGGTCAAATTTATATTTTTTTTAAGTAGATGATAAACTAATTAGATAAATTTTGAGTATTGAAATGAAAAATCCAGCGGGATCCGCTGACCCCCCTAAACTCCACATGGATCCGCCATTGATCATCGTTCATGGATTCCGAATATGTTCCTACCATTTTTTATCAAAGCTATCTATCCCATCTAAACCTGTTTGAACTTTATGAATGATTCAGAGTATGATATTAAAAGTTGTATAATTGGTTGGTGAAGATTTTGAAATATCAGTTGTAGTTCTGTAATATCAAAAAGAGTATATCACGTGTCTCAGTAAAGACATGAACATGTTGAAGTATGCTCTTCAAGAATTAGGTTATAAATTGTATTTATATAAAATGTTTTGACATTTTTCATTCATCCTTCTCTTTTTAGAGAACATGTTTAATATTGAGTATGCTAGCTGAATGCGAGCAGATGTGGGCTCAATAATAGCAAGTTGAACATAAAATACATCATCGGCTCCATGTGTGGTTGGATCAGAATCACATGATCTAGATAATGTCGATGATCGGAGAAATACATACATGTTTTAAGACTTTATTTCTTATTGAATTGATTTGTCCCATAACCATTTTACTTTTATTTTTGTGGTTTTTATGTTTACCACATAAACAAACATGAAATATGTTTATTTGCTACTCGACTAATTGATATTGGCCTTAACCCTCAAACTTAGATCATTGATAGAATAATCATAAGGAAACATAAACTATATTAAGAACAATAATCTCACAATAATTATTTACAAGTCATCACACTTGAACTATAGAAGGGAACTTAGCCACACATGGTCAAGTAAAAACACATATTAAAATAAGTAAATATAAATCCTTATAAACCTTATTAGTTTCTTTCTTCGATTACTTCCCTTGTGTACCTCCATTGGTGGCCTTAGATATAAACCCTAAAATAATCTTGTAGTTGAGACTTGGTGCTGATGGCACTCGTAAGATGGCACACATCACCCACTTGAATGAGGGGCCAAAGACCTCCTTGCATAGCTTGAAATGACATCGCTCTTAGAAAAAAGAATTTGCACAAGATGTTCAGTATCTTAAAATATATCTCTATGGATAAGTCAGAAACTCAGACTTGATAAGGATAGAAATTGGAAAGTAGAAATCTCGAGTCAAATTTGGGAGTTTCTCGACGTGCCGCATTCGCTCTGCTAGCACAAATCCTGCAAGAAGTAAACTTTAACTCCAATCTATGTTTTCTCTTTTTGTAGCAATTCAAGTTGGAAATCTGGTGTGAAAGATACGACACTCAAAATTTTCCTAGTTCTGCTGACCCCGAATTGAGGAAACATTTTGTGCATCACACGCCACTTTAAAATTCACCGCACGCTCGGCTATGCACGCGGCCTCTATTGAGTCATTGCTCTTGGCTCTTGTCTTCTTTGTGCCACATGTCTGCTCCTTAACAAATCACTGTGCATGCGGTTACAGTCCTATCACGCAACTTTACATTCAGTTAGAGACTGTTGATCTTCAATCCGACTTTGTCCGTCTTTTACTCTAAAAACTTTTCTTTTAGCATATTTTTGTATTAATCTCTAAATTCACTCTATAATCTGAAAACTAGCTAAAAAAATTAATTTTGACTATCAAATGGTCAAGAATCAAACAAGTTTGATATAAAATAAACAGAATGTTTTTTTCTCATTAGCAGCATTGCTAACTACTTACCTTGGGAATTCCTTCATGAAAATCATTAACACAGTCTATCCTTGGCTGTAGCAGCAAAAGCGGTGCGAGGGGCTTGTGGAATCAGATAGGCAACCTTCCATGTGAGGTGTTTTTGCTTATGCTGCAGGATAATGTTCTAAGGTACAACATGGTGTCATAGTCCTTTGAGTCCTTGCATGATGCAGAAACTAGATTTCGTTTGTCTGTATGTCAATAGGCTTCCTGAGTCATATTTGTAGGCTCCCTGAGCCATTAGTACATGTATTTGTATGCGCTTCATGCGCGTGTTTTCCCCTCGGGGCCCGTTGTAGGCATTGAGCACCAGGTTTTGGCTTTAATAAAGTGTGACTTTTGAAAAAAAATCTATGTTGTGGAAAGCACGAGACTGAGGAAAACATTCAAAAGAAAAAATCAAACATACAATTGCTTCAAGGGGGAGACCTGAATACGAAGTTTTTCCACACAAATACTTCATGGAGGAAGAAAAACAATTATATCAACTCAATCTTATACAATTGTAAAGAATTGTGTTTACCTAAAGAAACCAAGGAAGTTGCAGTTCCAGTATTTAGCAAATAGTTTGAGAGGTCAGAAAATACTTTAAGAATATTTGGTCAACTTACTGTCTCATTTATGTTACTCGAGACAAGCTTTAACTTGGAAGTCTCACAGAAATGAAGTATACAAACCTCTTATTGATTTACATTAAAGATAAAGCGCCGAACCCGGATGGATATAATCTTAACTTCTACAAAAGTTATGATAAGTAATTAAATAAGCCATTATGATATTTATGAAAGAATTTCATTGTCAAGGTAAAAAATTTCATGGACTCAATACCTGTTTAATTCTCTTTAAAAAAACTTGTCCAGAGCTATATGTTGAAGATTTAAAGTGTTATGCTATCAAAGCTCTTTCATTTATGGAAGAAATATAATGGACAACATCATTACAGTATAAGTGTTTTTTCATTTGTCGCAACAAAATAAGCATAATTGATGATGTATCCTGGTAATATTTAGATGATGTTTCAAGAAAAATGAACTTCGAGCGAACATAGAGAAAATGGATCGGTGAATGTCTTTAGCTTGTGAAATCTTCAGTCTTGATCAATGAGCCCCACTACAGAATTCTCATCTAAACATGGCTTGGGACAAGGAGACGATCCGCTTTCACCATACTTATTGAACATTGTTGCAAAAAGTCTTTCTCAACTAATATCCAAAGCAGTTCTCTTAAGAAGATATTACAAGGAATATAATGGTTTTCGTATATCATGAACCATTTCCCATTTTCAATTTGTTGATTACATAATATTTTTTCATACAAACATTGAAGAGGAAATAAAGGATTTGCTACACATCTTACGCATGTTCGAGATAATATCAAAACTCACGATTAGTTACAATAAATCTACATTGAGAGGCATTGATATAAGTAAAAAAGAAACAATTATTTTGGCTAATTTAATAGGTTGTTTTGTTGCCAAGTGCAAGTTACTTATCAATTATCTTGAAATTCCTCCAAGAAAAAGCATCATTTGAGGTCTACATGGAAATCATTAATTAAAAAATATGAATAATAGATTAATTCGCTGCAAGAGTCACACGTTATTAATGGCTAGCAGGCTTACCATGATTAAAAGTGAATTGGCAGGCCTTCCACTCTACTATATATCCATATTCAAATTGCCAATCAAATTTGTAATGGAGTTAGATATGATCTAAAGTATGTTTTTATGGGGAATCATGAGAAGAAAAAGAGCTCATTTAGTAAAGTGGGAGAAACTAATGAAACCAAATTATTATGGTGGTCTTGAAATCGAAGGTATTGTGGACAATAGCATGGTATTGTTAGTGAAATAGTGGTGGAATATCATGAGTGATAATGATGGTCAGTGGAGGAGAAAGATGTTTGACAAATATAATTTTTTGGAGTTATGTCTCTTAAAGCATAAAATGGAAAGAAGGACAAACCATCACATATATGCACTACAACAAAGGTTTTTTAATATAAAAAATTTTGCAAAAAAAAAATCTTAAATTTCGCCAGAAAATAAGTTTCCAGTTACAAAATGGCCGAATTTCAAGCCAATATCTCTCGGCCAGAACAGCTCTCTCAATAACTATTTGTGGGGAACGTCCAACCATTTTGCGACCGGCTTCCGGCAATCAAAGAGTTTGGATTTTTTATCAGTTTTTTGCCAATTAAAGTTTTCGGTTAGTTTTTTTATCAATTCATTGCCGCCCATCGATACCCTGTTTTGTAGGTTATTTTCCGATCAGAGTCCAGCCGGTTTCCATCCACCAATTATTTTTTAGAATTTTTTATTAAAAATATTATGTAATTTATATTATAACATATTCATAAACGTGTCTACTAGATCATTTTCAAATTATATAAATGTAACGATTTAATAAAAACATATATTATGAAATATTTGTATGTTACAATATTTATTAAAAGTAACTCAAAACAAACTAGAAATCTACGAGCCCGTCGATAAGAGCCGCTACTCTAGGAAAGAAATGTCGACTCGCTCTCTAAACATTTCTTAAAATAAGAACATTACAAGAATGGTAGATCGGCATAAGCAGTTCTATATGTCCAAAATGACCTAAATGAGTAAAAAGAATATAACTAATCAAAATAGAGCTTTAGTTATAAGCCACAATATAGTTTCAACCATTTTAACAAACATTCTTACATGGAAAGAGGAAACCTAGATAGGTACATTCACATTGACCAGATTCCACTGTACCACATGATTTAAATTTCTCGGACCATAGTGGCAGCACGAGAAAAGGATCTTAATTGGCTCACATGAGTCATAGCACAGTCACTGATGATGCAGGTGATTGAGAAAATAAGAAGACAATATAATGAACAAACTAAATCCATAAGCTTTCATAGATATTCAATTTTAAAGAACTTAATGAATACTCGAATTTACACTTTGTGACTTTCCAAACCAAATTTGATGCTGAAAAATAGTGTCCCATTATTTTCGATTAGTCATACATCCAATGTTGCTATGATTTTAATTATTCCATTTTATAACACAGGAACGCATAATCCAAAGATAAGATTATATCATTTCAAAAAGGAAAAAAATTCAAAAGGAGTCTTGAACTACCACGGCTTACCCAATTGTGGTCCAAACTATCATGATTTCTAAAAAGAGTAATGAAAAAAAATCAGACTAATTTTGGATGATGATTAATATCAGTTTGTTTGATTTCTTAAACACAGTTGATCTTATAAAATTTGTTGAGAATTATGGATGATTGAGTATGAAAAGACATCATTTTTTTATGTGCGCAGAATAATATTATTTATTTTGATAACCAAATGACGTAATTTTCACACACAAATCTAAATCTTATAATAATATTATTTTCAAAATGTAATGATAAATTTTATTTCAAAAAATCAGTCTAATTTTTTTTACATCTATCGCACTTTTTTTAGAAATCGTAGCAGTTCGGACCCCAATTTGGTAAGTGATGGTAGTTCAGGTACCCTTTTGGGTTTTATCCCTTTCATAAATGGTCTTTAGGTTCATTAACTACAACAAACCAAACATACGTATTTGTACTTCACGACAATCTCATTTGCAGTTGTCTATCATATAAAAAAAGCATCTAATCAAGAAATGTCATAACAATGTCTAATATATTCGTCAAAGTTGTAACAATACAACTTGGTACTTTAACAGACATACGAGCATCACCCTAACATTAATATTGCAATATATATCCAGATGATATAACACAATGAAAACTTGATAGCCTAAAATTCAAGGTTAAAATCTCTAGTTCCATTAACTACAATAATATATTTTGTAGTTCACAACAGTCTCTTATTGAATTATATATAAATTACAAATTACAAGTTGGTTTTTGAAATTTAAATCCAAGGTTGGATAAAAAAAACCTCAAACATAGCCTCACTTTCATGTTTGTGAAGTTTAAATATTAAATTTGGCCCAAAATCCAATGTTAAGATCTCTAGTTCTATTAACTATAACAAACCAAATATATGCATTTATAGTTCACGACAATCAAATGTTGTATTATATATAAATTATGAATTATGACTTGTATTCACACACAAAAAGAGAGAAATAGTAATTTTAAATAAAATCAATAAGTACATTCAAATGGCCCTCCTACATTGGTGATCAAATCGAATGTCATCCAAGATAACATCCCCTCCTCCTTCTACACTAAAACATTCTAATATTTATTTATACATACATAAAAGTTTGCTAAAATGTGAGTGAACTAACTTAAACTGAAATAAATGTAATTCATGAAATGATCTTAAGAAAATATAACCTACTTGATGAGTTCTTCTGATAGTTGATTGATTCGATATTCTAAATGAAGAGTTGTGCGTGCACCTCCATCTTCCTCATCTATAAACAAAAGGTAAATTTTGATAAATCAAAATTCAATTGAAATAAATTCAATGCAATTCAAATGAAATATACTTATTATAAATACAAATAAATCTCATTTAAAAACTTGGATTAAACATCATGCGCAATTCAATTGAAATAAACGCAAATCATTAAACGCAATAACATCATGTTAAACTAAAATAAACGCAATTCGATTCAACAAGAGCATAATAATACATTGTGATAGCTGGTGGCGGAACCAGGATTTACATATTGGGGGTACACAAAATTCAAATGACAAAGTTTGGAGCAAGCTCAATCAAGCTGAGTATGGAAAATGTCCAATTATCGAAATAAACTGAGTAATCCAACTAAATTAATATACAGGTAAACTTGTTAATATATGAACCTCAATAAGAAATGTAAGTTGTGCTTAGGGGAGAGCATCGGTCGGTTAACCGAACTGAATTGTTATTCGGTTAACCGAATCGAATTAACCAAATTTTAGAAGTCTCGACCGATAACCGAACCGAATTATATGGTTAACCGATAATTCGGTTAATTCGGTTATCAGTTAAATATCAAATTAACCGAAATTAACCGAATAAATAATTAATATTTTATAAAATCAATATATTTATAAGTAAAACAACTATTTTTTATTTATTAATTTTATTTTTTGGTTAATTCGGTTAACCGAATTAACCGAACTCAAAAATTTCTCTTCCGTTAACCGAACCGAATTAACCAAATTTTATTCGGTTTTTGACCGAATTAACCGATTCACCAAATTAACCGAACCGAATTAATTCGGTTAAGCTAGATCGGTTCGGTGAATCGGTTTTTACCGAACAATGCTCTCCCCTAGTTGTGCTTAATATTTGAGCAATACGTATCAAATTCCATGAAGCACTAAGGCGAGCTTGAAGCGACAAGGTGGGACGAGCCGGGCTTCAAACGGTGACGTGGAGCGAGGCTGGCTTCCGTCGCACGCTACAGGGCAAAGGAGCGGGTTTAGGGTTTATGGAGGAAGAAGAAATTGGGGGAGAAAGAAGGACATGTGCCTGATTTTGATTTCATTTTTTCGGGTAGTTTCTAGCCACCTTTTCGGAGAGTTTCTCCATTGTATAATTTTATGTGTGCACAATCACCGAAAATACACATTAGAGTCAAACGTGGCCCCAAATAAGCCGATACATACCACACATTTTCCGGTCACTTTGCAGTCATTTTCAGGCAGATAATTTTTTGATTATTTTTTATTTTAAAATACCAAATATGACAAATAATGGGCCGAAAGTAGGGCTGAAACTGGCTACAAGTTTTTTGGCATGTTTCCAGTTAACTGTTTTTTAGCCACAAAAATGTTATTTTTGATATTGATGTTGTAACACTATCTCTTTCATTAAGAATAATCAAGAAATTGCAGTAGCATTGAAGTCTAGTGTCAAACTGGAACTTGGAGATGTAAAAAGGATAAGAATCTTAAAAGATATCTAGTTGGGAAAGAGGAGTTTGATGACTCTATATCCACACCTATATAGAAATGCTTGTATTAAAGGAAAACTTATCACCAAGATGGAAAAATGACATCCGCGAGTTTAGAAGCGGTTTATTCAATTTTTAAGAGGGTTATACCAATGAGAAGAAGCTGTCAGAGAAAATTTTCTGACTTCATTATGTCATACTCAACTAAATAAAAAAAGTAAAGGCATAATGAATTAAAAACACAAAGATAAGGGATAATACACTCCTACCTCACTACTGTAGTTCTATACAAAGATAGAGCTTCCTCTGATGAAAGATAATTTGTAGAAAAATATATGGTTCGGACTAGCTCCATTAAAAGTGGAACTCTTAATCTGAGAAATTATGCACAATAGTACTCCAATAGAAATGGAACTTGTCTAAAGAAGAGCTTTCGCCAGGAACATCTCACATGTCGTCTATGTAAAATAGATGATGAAACAACATACAACATGTTCATCCATTATTCTTGGTCATGGAGAGTTTGAGTGGTTGTCTCAGTTTGTAGGATTGTTGTTGGATTCATAGTTATACAACAAAAGACCAAATCAATGGATGGTGAATGTCACTTAAAGAACAAAAAACACAAAAAAGTCTAAATCACTTATTTATAGAGTTGTTTGGAGTATTTGAATTGTAAGAAACAATGTCATCTTTAGAGGTTCTGCACAATGTCCAGAATGAGTTATTAAACTCATCTAAATCAGACATGTTTGGTGGGTGAAATACATCTAAAAAGGTTTAACATACTCGCTTTTAACTATAAGCAAATGCATTGAAGAGTAGTAGGGAATTCAAGAAATGTGTGATTGGCAGAACAATGTAGTGGCAAGGTTGACAGAGGTCTAAAGGTAATTGACTAGGTAAAATTTACAAGGAAGCTTCACGTTTAAGATTGAAAAGAAAATTTGCATTATCTAAATGTGCCCATATTTAAGTACAAATAAAACTGTTTCTTCAAAATATATAAAAAAGCATAAATTTGACTTGCTTACCAAGTTGTACCTTCAAACCTAATTTAATATTATTACAAGCTCCGCACAGTTTTTTGAGCAAGTTCAGAATAAGATTATAGATAAAACATCCATTATAATTTACAAAATAAAGGTAAATGAATACTCATAATGAAGATGCTATTTTGGCATCTTCGTCAAAACACATTCCTGAATATGCTAACATGATGTTAAATAATATCATTTTATGGTATGAACCTGACAAAACAATTTGGATGGGTAGTAATGATGGGAAGATATCTACTGCAAAACTAAGAAAAAAGTATGTCCCTACAGGAGGTACAATGGCTTAAATTACTGAAATTTGAGATAGAAAAATTTCCGTAAATGTTAGTTGTTTTCCGTGGAAGTTAATTCACAATATACTTTCTTTAGATTCTGTGAAATAAAAAGAGGTGTCTAGATTGCTTCAAGGTGTGAATGTAGCAGAAACAATCATAAAAGGGAGATCGCTTTATATTTATTCAGGAAAATTTCTGCAGTTTATCAGATCTGGACCGTTGTGGCTAAAATTTTTCAAATTCAATTAATTCCTAATCCAATTTTAGGAATAGTCAGAAAATGGATAGCATGCGGAAAAACAATCAATGAAGCTATACAAAATAGAAGGATAGTAGTCTCCTTTATTTTCTTGGAAGTTTGGTGTTGGAGAAATATATGCAAGTATGAGAAGTGGATAGCAACTGATTATATTGTTCCCAAAGTCTTGAATAAAGCACCAATAATGATTGGTGTTTTTGATATTGGACTGGAAAATTTGAAAGTGCCTGTCACATGGTTAAAATGGGCAAATTGCAAGGAAGGTGTTTGTTTAAATGTTGTAGGAGGGGGGAAAAGACCGGTCTGCTGGTTTGTGCAGGGGAGAGAATGGGCAAGTTTGTTCAAATTCTATCTTACCAAAGTTGGGATTACTAACTCTTCTTGATTGATTTTGCAAGCTATAAAATCATGGGATCCAGATGGCCAAAGAGAGAAGATTAAAAATTGGACAAATCTAGTGTGATGTCCATAGAGTAGTTGAAGGATTGAAGAATCCTAATCATAATATGTGAAAATTAACATATATGTTTAGGATGTGTGACAGGTTATTGGAATCAATTGAAGCGCAAAAGATTACTAAAAGGCAGAATGCAGCGACAAGGGGACCTGTGAATCTAAATCGGAGCGTGGAGGATTCACAAAACTTATGATGTTGCGACAAATACCAGCAAATTAATGCCCTACCCAATCGTTGAGTTTCTTCAAATGGATAATCGGACTAGCCTCCCGCTGCTCCAACGTCTTATTCGTCCCGGCATTTTCAGCAACATTTTGTGCCATCAGCTTGGTTGTTTCCTCGCCTGTACCGATTTCTGGAAGTCCGCGATCTTGGGAATGCACCGATTTTCACGATTGCTTTCTTGGAAAATTTCCCGGAGTCCGCTTTAGGTTCCGTCTTCTTCCCTATTTCTTTTTGTACACGTATCGCTCCGTTTTTCAAATTGTTTATTATTAAAATGCACAATTCCTCAATTAATCGTCATAAATTTAAAAAGCTGATGAATCTTTTCTATCTGTTTTGTTTTCTAGTTGTCCTTAAATACTAGCTAGGACTGTAAATTAAAATCGATAAATCGATTAACCGAATCAAATCTAATCGAACCAATAGATTAGGTTCTGTTTGGAGTAGTACTGGTTCGGCTACGATTTTGAAATTTTAAAAAACCGATGACTTATGGTTCGGTTCGGTTTTTGATATTTTTCAAATCATACCAATTCAAACCGAACTGTTTAACTATATTTTAAATCATATTTAAATTTAATTGAATATATCATATAAATTAGTGTATATGTATTATTATTTATATGGAAAGTCTCCTATTTAATAATTAAATTAGTCAAAAAAATTAAAAAAAATAAATCAAACCGAACCGCACATTTTGATTCAGTTTGATTTTTTGAAACAAACGGTTCAGTTCGGTCTCAAATTCTTCAAACCGAACCGAATCATTACACCCCTAATACTAGCTAGTTATTCCATCTATACCATTATATTCTTATTGATGTCAATTTTCACAATTCATCATCTGATTCGTCATCCGACCTCCCGAATGTCAAATATTCAATAATTACAAAATTGCCACTGAGGCCAAAATGAGAGTTACAAGGCTCGTCTCAAGACTGAAATGTGGCACCCTCCCACACTCAGACTTTGACGTCCTTGATAGATATTCATTAGTTATAAACTTATATCTATTACAAAAGTAACTGTATTCATTTTATATTCATGAATGTTCGTCAAATGATCAATTGTATTTATTTGATTAACATATAAAGAAAAAACATCAAAAGATATAAATTATCACCTTTTTCAACCGTTGAACTATTATGTTCATAATATTCATGATCAAAATGGAATGATAGCAAAAAAAAATAATTATTATTAGTTTGATTTGAAATAGAAATGTAGTATAGCACCATCAAGGAATTTGATTAAGATCTATTAGTGGAATTACATTGGTGAACGTGTCGCCTTGTAGAGAGCCGTATATTGGACTTAATTTATAATTATTTTGTCTCTTGTATCTTAAATATTAAGAAATTTGATTAGAAACAGTAAAATTGAACAATAAAATTCGAGTCGAAAATTTGTATGATGCACATCTTAAGACATAATTAGTATGTGCATCACTATAAAAATATGTTCCATCAAATTTCTGTTGGAACAATTTTTTTATTTTTATTTTTGTAAATCATCATTTTGTATTGCATTATTGTAGAAAAATAATCACCAAATTTATAGTGAAAAAACTTTTTAAAAAATTAAAAATTTAAAACTGCGCACAAAAATTGCATCTTCTATAACCAAAATCAAAGAAATAAACATATAAGAGTGTGTTGTGCAACGATCTATGCACATTCATGAAACCAAGATTTAAATTATATTGTGCACCAAAAATAGTATTATGCACAGAACTTATGAAGTACACTATGCACCGAACAAATATCTAAAAGTGTAATATCTACCAAAAATTAGTGCACCATACTTTCAAAAGCATGATGTCACAATGTATTGGCACGACGTGGCACAGATGAAAAAAAGACAACACACGATTTACATGAATTAATCTATCTTATGTGCAGGAAAACAAAGTGCAAATATTGCATCGTAATTTAAAACGTTAATTTGTGCAGTGGTGCATATATTTTGAACAAACTAATTTTTATAATATGCGAAACATTCTCCCACTTGTCAAAATCAAGACAAACCGGCCAGGACGAAACGGACAATAACAAAACCGCAACTATTTTCTCTTTTTTTTTTCTTTTCTTCTCCGGTTGTTTCTTTTCCTGACTGATTTAGGAAGAAATATGATAGCAGCATAATTGTGGCTCAAAAGTATTATAGATCCCGTCAGTGGATATGCAGTAAGTGCTAGTGTTATTGATCAACTCATTACTAGAGCATCAGAATCGAATAACAAAAATATTAAATCAGGTGCATCATTTTGTAACATATATTATTAAGAATTTGACTCTGACTGGAACATTATTGTAGAATTGTCGGATCCACACTCAAAACTAATTGGCAATGAGTGAGGGAGCCCAATTATATATAAAGATCAATTTAAGAGCTTCCACTGGGCGATGTGGGATAATACCACTATGCTCAACACTCCCCCTCACTTGCGAGTACCTTTGTTAACCTCGACAAGTGGGACCTCGTGCGGACCTAGTTAACCGTCACGGGCATGTTCTAAGAGTGCGGCCAAAACCCGCTCTGATACCATGTAGAATTGTCGGATCCACACTCAAAACCAATTAGCAATGAGTGGGGGAGCCCAACTATATATAAGGATCAATTTAAGAGCTTCCACTGGGCGATGTGGGATAATACCACTATGCTCAACAATTATGTCTGTTCTCTCAGCTGGCAATATACTGCATCGGAAAACTTGTGCAAGTTATAAATTGAACTGTGTGCGGGATGAGCTGCTTTGGGCATTAACATGGTTGTATCAGGAGACTAATAAGAAGTACTTCTTGAATTACCTGGTCCGAAATACAGATTCAATGGACAGAACCGGGTGGTTTACCAATGAGTTTGGATGAGATATTAAGTGGTGTTCATGTTCTTGCTTCTAAGGTAATTGCCCCTGATTGATTACAATTTGCACCGACAAGGTGTTGGACTAGTGGCATTGGGTGTTGTCTAACAACTCCAAGGTCATGGGTTCAAGCCCTGTTGGTACCGCATTTACGCTGGAGGTGCGCGTGAGCTGACCCACAGTGAGTATGGGCGTACACTATCAAGGTGGAGGGGCATCCTTTCAAAATTAAGCAAGTCCTTTAATCACAAACACACCCACCTGTAAGAATCGTCACATCTCGACTCCGAGAATGAAAATTCTCGAACCAAATCAACGCTTAACAACTCATAGTCCCTCGTGCAGAGAGCTTTTGACGGTCCAATTCAACAATCGTCTTCCTCCTCTTTGTCAGCCATTGTCCAACGTAATGATGGTCTCGACGTCTCTATCGCCATGCCACCACTACTACTTCCATCATCCTTAGCCTGAGTTCCAGTAAAGGCATCATCTCATTTGGCGACTAGTCACTGAAATCGCCAGATGAGTTAAGCGACGAGTAATTGGAGTCAGACATGTGCACTCGTCATCTTATTTATTTCTCAACAAAAAAATATAATTAATTTAACCTCTCAAACTTTTCATTTTGCGCTTTTCCTTTTATGACAACTAATAATTGTATTCTCTCCATTAATCTCAGAACTGATAACTAACATAGCTTAATCTCTCTACTTTTTTTAACTTCACACAGCTAGCACAAGTAGCAATAATGTACGCGGTAGGGGCTTTCAGATTACTGTTTTATTGTATTTGCTTTGCTGCTTCGGCGCAGGGTTCTGGTAACACAGGGAAAAAACTCTGTAGTGGGTTTTGTTTTGCTGAGTAAATGTTAGTTTGTATTTGTGTGTGGATAGACCTTCAACCGCTAATGTTGGTGGGTATTGCGCTTGTTGATTTTGTTAGATTTTTTGCTTGATCTTGTACGAGCTTGTGAGATTTAGCGTTGTGGTAACTTAATGCTTGAAATATCATGATGAATTGGTCGTATGGTTGTGAAAGACAAGATATAGATTGCATCCGAAAAAAATCCAGTGTATAGATTAATGCCTATCATTTGTGGTGATCTAAAATACAAGGAAAATATTCATTGTGTGCTTATTTTTAGTGTAATCACTTTTGTGTTTAGTCGGTTGATATGGAGGTTTTTGTTTAGGTCCATTAGTTACCATGCACGAAAGAGTAGATGTTTTGTATTTTTTTTAAAAAAATGTATTATTTGAGGACAGAATAATCTGATTCATGACATTACAAGAGGGACAATCAGTGGGTGGGTGATAAAAGGGGCTCATGTAGAGCTACTAGAGAGACGAGACATAGATGACCTACATAAGTGAGCTCATGTAAAGCTAGATGCCTCTAGGAAGATTTAAACACAAGATACCTGATTGGTAAGTCAAATCCCTCACCACCACATCCAACACTCCAAGGACAAATGTATAGATTGCAACTCTTGCTCTTTTTTTAATCTATTGAATATTTGTTTGCAAATTTGTGTTTGTTGTCCGATCGAATTTGTTGGATTGCTACCTTTTTCAAAGCATTCATGAAAGGAGTCTCCCGCCTCCATACTTAGGATCTGAATTACCAACTTTGAAAACAGATACATTTCCATTTAATCCCTTAACCTAAAAAATTCTGTTAAAATTCATAAAATATCTTTTAGCATGAAAAAAATTCTCTTAATCTATTTTGATTTTGACAACCACTGCCACTATCTGTTTACAAGTATCCCAATATCAATTTTTGAAATTGAATTCATGAATTTCAATTATGGAGAAAATCTATTCGGATTTTCAAAACCAACAAGAATTATCGTAAGTGAAACTGTATGAGACATTTTAGTTGCGATACTTGTGGAGATGATAGTCTCCTTAGTTGGTAACATTGAAGTTGTTGCCGTTGAAGAGGGTATTGTCTCCGTCGTTGGAGAGATTGTAGTCAGACAGACAACTCCTCAATATCACCGAATGAAACCTGATGTTTGAAAACAATTGGATTATTTTTTCCAACACTAGATCCAAGAACTCCAAAGGTGTCGGTCAACACATGTCAACGACGATGATTAGACGCACCATAACAACGAAGATCTAAACGAAGAGAACGATTACCAACAGAGGGGAAAATGTTTTATCTTAGGCTTAGCTACTATTATGGTGATATCCATGGTGGCACTAAAGAGGGTTTGTAACTCCTGGTTCTGCACTGGAATAATGAATTCGCCAAACAGTGCAACAGTTCTCATTCTCAATAACTTTTCTACTGTTGAGAAAAGATTATCTTACTTCCCTGAATAAAGATGATGGTGAGGATGTATTTTTAACTTGCTGTAAGAACCGTGTTCATTGACCCTTAATTAACCCCTGCAAGCGCCTTCAAATTATTGTCCTTGTTTTACGTACTCCTATAATTTGTGAATCTGATAACCAGAGACTGGCTTCTATGGCCTGCACTTATGTGCAAGACTTGTGTATTGCAATGGAAGATGACTTACAAGTCATAATACGATGTGCAAGAACATAGGCATCTTACGGGCCGCATAGCTATATCATATCATCGTTGTCACCAGTCCGTATTAAGCTGCTAAATTGCTCGACTGTCTCACACTCCAGATGTCGTCAACGGTTGTAGATAGTACAAGGGAACGCCCACAAGGTTGTCCACATCTTTTTAATCTTCACTCCTGATGACCATAATATCTTCCTTGGCAATATGAGTGTGTTCTCTCTGTACTCTGTTATTTGCTCTTGCCCGGTCTGGTTGCCCTCTCTGTAAAACAGAACAAGTCAAAATCAGCTTGTTATTAACAATGACATAGAGAAGAATGCTTCAACTGCCACAAAAATATTGCAATAGTCGTGTCTGTACCTTTCTCAGTACAAAAGCCAGGTACAGATTTGCAACTTCCCATTCGTCTGGTGATATAGTGCCTGTAAGGATAAAAAGATAATTAACCTGACCCGGTGACAACAACTATAGAGCCAATGGCTATGAGGTTGAATGGGTTTCAGCATGACTTTCGCTTTCAGACAATATACATACGTGTATACAGATGCCCAATATAATAGTACATGCCTGCTCGATAAACCATGATCAACCTACCATGTCATTTATCAACACATGCAAGCTTCCAGATGCCAATTTAACAAAACTTACTTTGATCAGGGCTTCCATCACCAAGAGCACCAAGTCTCCGCATCAGTTCAACAAATTCCGGGTTTTTCATGAAATCATAAACAAATTCGTGGAAGTTCTTCACGAGGACCAAATCCAAGCCATACTGTCAAAGAACAAGATTAGCATGATGAAGCCAGCAAGAAATAAAAATTGCCCTACTTCGAGGAGATGAGATTTCTAAACGAAGAGGTAGATGCTTGGGAATGAGAGATACATTTGATTCTCGGAAGAATGAATGTCACAAGTAAAAATTCGAAAGAGGAGCATCATCAAAAGAAAGAGAGGGTCTTTATATCCATACCAGACTCATCTCTTTTATCATGTCATACAAAATGCAAAGTTTTCATCAAGTGTATCAATCAGTCATGTGATCATGTCAGCGCTGTTTAGTTAGCCAGACAATTCCCCCACACATTCGATCAGTCGAAAGAATGTTCACCCGACGAACCGATCAGGTGAATGATAAGGTAGCTAGGATTTCTTGTCCAAGGAAACCAGTTATACAAGTTAGTCACCTCTTCTGCCATTTTTTTGAAAACATTGAAAGCTACAATCCACTCAGGACAGTCCACAGCATCCTACAAGAAGACCATCTTGCTTTTAAATGCAAACAATTTTTTATATAATCCAAAAGCATGATGGGACTGATTTTGTTATATAGGTAATGTACCATGAAAATAAAATTTTACCTCTAACTGGAAGTTGTACTTGATGCCGAAGGGGCTTGAGGACTTGAATTTCTGAAATATAAGAGGCAAAATTAGTAAATACTGGAACCCAATACCCATTCCCATACGGGGTCAACACAAATTGGCAGCATAACCATTCACCTTGCGCGCAAATTCTTCGCCAAAATGTATTGAATAGACACTGTTACTAATTTCTAGTCCCTCCGCTGCACAAGAATGATGAAATTTGTTAGTCAAAACATAACTCAGTCATGCTACAAGTAATCTAGGCAGAAAAAGTGTACAAAAGGCCGCCTCCTACGATCAATGCGGGAAAAAATTGAGACGCCTGTTTCACTGTCATTGCTAATTCTACAAGCATGTGCATATGATGTGTATAAGAATAGGCATGTTACTCACATTCGCATATCTCACGACTTCCATAACTACTAATATTGTGCATAAGAAAGTATGAGGCAAATATTTGACCTTCTCTTAATTTTTTGATGATGACATTGGCATCTGGCATTGTCCCAATGAAGGTTCCTCCTGGCCGAAGTAACGCTGATACATTAGCTAAGGCCCTTCTAGCACGCGCTTCATTTGACCATGAGTAATGCATGGCAAACTGAAAAATCCATTCCATATCAGTATATAATAGGGTTCAAAAAAGACGAAATAAAATTAAATCTGTTGCGTCAGTTCTGTATCAATGGGAGATGTCCAGAAAAATGAATCATGTAGTTTTTTGAAGCGACCAAGTACTGCAGAAATTGAAAAATCACAAAAGGCAAACAAGCAATAGTATAGCACCAAGCCGTAGACATTAAAAAAAAAACCCAAAATGTAGCAAAACACGCAGGCTGAACAAGCTCGGGTACGATTTGCGAGGAATACGGGGTTTGCTTGCAACAAAAGAATCTGTGTTCACTAATAAATCAAAGACTTTGCTTCATGGAAACATGTTACAGGGTAAGTTACCTGACAGCTGCATATATCAAAAGGTGCATCCCGTTCCAAAACCCTGTCGAAGGGAACCTGATAAGAAATAGATGAATTGGTAACTTACAAATAGCAAAAGAAGCATGTAAGACTATGCTCTGCCATAAAACAAACAACATTTAAGTAGGCTACAAAATTACCTTTAGATCAAAACAATCTCCAACAATCAAACGAGCAGGAAATGAGCATTTATTACGACGTTGGTGATGATCTGCATCGCCATTGTAGCGCGTACGGCAGTCTTCCACCTAGTCACCGATACGCATTCACCGTTAATATGTCCAAATGTATAGGCATTGTTTACTACAATGAATGAGCTACAAAATAACTTGCTAAAGATGGCAGAAGACAGCTATGAG
Organism: Kalanchoe fedtschenkoi; assembly: GCA_002312845.1. Taxonomy (NCBI): domain Eukaryota; kingdom Viridiplantae; phylum Streptophyta; class Magnoliopsida; order Saxifragales; family Crassulaceae; genus Kalanchoe; species Kalanchoe fedtschenkoi. The sequence continues at coordinate 1,731,009 of NQLW01000032.1, read as the reverse complement.
ATACAGTGATGCTACAGAAAGAAGGAATGGTTTACTTAAATAGGTTATGTTTGTTGTTGAGGCATAGTTTAAGAAATAACTTCATATTATCAATCTAATAACATTTATTAGATGTGTTGGTGAGCATAAAAGCTCATGCTAAACAAGGAGACTGAAGTCAAAAGTATCACCAAGAGTCAACACTTAACTGAGCCGGCGGCAATATCAATTCCAACATAATACCCAATCATTGCTTTGTCCCATTTGATGAGATCACCACCCTGTAAACCAAGAAAGGGAAAAGAACATTTTATCCTGCAAAACAACAAGCCTCAAACAAATTGCAATAAAGCATTCCCTAGATACCTTGCCACATGCAAGATCAAGAACAGAATCACCTCGTCGAGCATAGAGCTGGATCAACACACTTTTAATCTGACAATCAAAAGATATAAGACACAGACAACGTGAACACATTCAAAACTTATGATGTTGGAATAAATATCAACAAATTAATGCCCCTACCCAATTGTTGAGTTTCTTCAAATGGATAATCGGACTAGCCTCCCGCTGCTCCAACGTCTTATTCGTCCTGGCACTATAGTAATCAGCAACTTGTGTGATCAGGTTGGTTGGTTTCTCATCTTTTAGAAATCCTGAATCACCTAATAATACCACAATGCAAACATAAAAATTGAAAATCAGGACTCACTAATCACAACAACAGCTTCGAATTACTTACATTTCACGTTACACTTAATAACAGCAAATCATTCTTCTAGCCACCTTATATTAGTAGAAGCCGAGATCTTGGCAACCTTGTTACCAATTTCTCATTGTACACTCTACACATCAAGCTACATTAATCAATTCTTGAATCACTCAAATTACACCCGACACAATCAAACCTCAAAACACAAAAATTGACTACTCAGTTTGACTAGAATAACCACTTCAAACACTAAGCCTCAAACAACCAAACAAAACCCTATCCCTGAAATTCACCACCACATCCAAAAAAATCAATCAGAAGGTTCGTAAATAATCACCCTCAGGATTGTATCTCCACTTATGTCGAGGCTGCCCTTGCGATTGCGAATCCCTATAGCGCCGTTTCATCATTCCTCAAAGGGGTCGATTAGCTGCAGCGAATTGAGGGACAGGCTGCTATTGGAATGTAACGATTAGGTTTCTCTTTCTTCCCCTTTTATCAAATTGTTTAGTAAGAAGCAGTGTGCCCTAACCGATTCTCATGGTTTTAAATATATACGTTCTGCGGATGGTAATTTTATCAAACCGAACCGTAATCAAACCGTCCAGTCCCGGTCAACATGGATAATAGCCGAATTGACCACGTCCATGGTTAAAATCATAATCGAATCGAAAAAAATTGGCCGGATAGGTTAAGGGCCCATAAATCGATCCTATCGCCCCATAATAGTTATATAATTATTAAAATTAAGTAATACATATAATTCTATAATACATATTTCTTTAATAATTATTGAAAAAATTTAAATACAATGCTCAATTTGTAATCACAATATAGTATTGTGATTCATTGAGTTAGGTTTATCAGATTGTATTTTGTTTATTATATTTTGTTAGGACTATTACTTTCCATCATTACATTTGTTAAGTTTCTTGTCTAAGACAAAAAAAAAATCCTAGATAGTAATTAAAAAAATCTTTGTTTCAAGCTGTGCGGCGTATTTTCTTTGATTATATCATCGAATGAAGCGAATTATTTAAGTGAAACCATAGACAGCATCAAAATTTTCATGTATGAAGCTACACAACGAGTTTTATTTCATTTTGTCACCTGCTAAAGTGACGAAGTAGCTATTTTTTATCGTCGAGTGAAGGCTTGGCTGAAGCGACAAATTGTCAAGTATGACTTTTATGTCATAAGTATTTATTTCTCTTATCCAAACCATTGGTGACACGATTTGCAAAAAGCAAAAACCTTAGCCAAAGTGTAGTCTCTAATCTCTCATCTATACCAAAGATAAGATTTTTTTATATTTTGTCTACAATTTGTGTCTTTACAAAGACTTCTATATTTTGTAATGTATTTTACATTATTTTTATCTTTATGAAGATCATGAAAAGTGATGTGGATGATATAACTTCACTAATGAGGGATTCACTCTCTATTTCTTCAGACAGTGCAGTAAAGACCTTTGTTTAGAACTATTTTGAGACGGTTACAGTCCTTGATTTAAAGAAAACAAGATGTGTACACTGTAAATTCCTTCTTAAAGTCGATTTAATGAATGAGACGTCACATCTACATGGTCGTGTGAAATCTTCATTGAAATAGAAAAATTAAGTTGTCAGACAATCCTTTCTTGATGTGAATAATAAGTATAAAGTAAAATCTCAAGCTTTTGGTCAACAAAGGTTTAGGAAGAAATTATTTTCAATGATTATAGCTCATGAATATCCTCTTTCAATTGTCGACCATGCTAGGTTTAAGAACACTCATTTTCTCTTTGGTCTTAAATAAGATGCAACAATGGATCGGGTATATATTAAGATGTAGTATGTGTCACTTGTTAATAATATTGCACTACTCCTGATTTTAAGTAAGATGTGACCGCCTTCGATAAGGATTTCTTCACCAAGTTGGGGATAAGAAGCTTGTTATGCACTATTAACTCGTTAGCTGATTAGGACGATCAAATTATTAATAACAACATGTTATACTTGGATATTAATTAGTATCATTGCCTTTTTAGAGATATAAAACTTAATTTAGGTATTTTCAAAGCTTTTTTATAAAGAAAATTAAGCGAGCTAAGACTATTCTTCTCATCTGTGCCCAATGACAATGCTTATGGTTTTTCATACTTGAGATCGACTGTTGGTTAAATGGTTAACCATGATTAAACCAAAATCTGACGGAGAAGGTTTTGATTTTTCCATACCTGAAAGATTATGGTGCGGGTATGGTTTTGATATGTCCCGAGACGGATAGAGTATTGTAATACCACTAACCGCCCCGAACCCGCACCGTTGTCATCCCTAATATGTTTCGACCCCTCTAATACTTATTCGAACCCTTCCACTAAAAATCAAATTGTAAAAAATCAAAAATCAAATCCATGTCTCTAATTTTGTTGTTTTCTCTACAATGAATAATTAAAAAAATTTTAAAAATTTATTATTTCAATTCATTCAAATTTAAATAATACATTTTTGATTAAACAATATGATAAATTTGATAGAGGATCAGATGATTACTGCACGCTTAGTAATTTCCACCACGCGCGAGAGACTCTAAAATCAGACTAAATACGTTAGCTACGTGCTTGGTTAACTTTACCCTTTCGGGGACACTCGGGCAGATATATACAAATTATAAGCTGGAAACAATAATTCAGTAATTACTACTGTCACAATGTTACCTCAGCCCCCTGCCAATTTGACAAGACCGTCGTTGAGGTGCCTTATGAAAATAAATTTATATTTCCGACTCACTAGCAAGCACTAAGTACCAAACTATACAACTTGACAATTAAAAAGACTTAAATAATTTTTGGGGGTTCGGATTGTAAAGACTGATATGTGCGCGAAGCAGAGAACTGCTAATTATAAAAAATAAAAATTTCTAAACAAAACAAAAAAATATATTTTTTAATTCATAAAAATCTAAATAAAAAATAAACTTAATAAATTGTATTTTAACACGACGCCTTCATCCTTTAACTCAGGTAAGTCCTTCGTTTTGCATTTAGACTATGTGTTCGACCAATATAAATCTAACCAAATTTAAAAACACTCATAAGAATTTTTAAAGACAATAATAATCATAGGAAAAATTCTAGCGGTCATTTGAGAAACTCTTGCCACCGTACATGAAGCTGCTGCAACTAGAAAAACCATAATCATCATCATCGGAGACACCATAATTGTCATAGTTATAAAAATCATAGTCACAATAGTCGTTAACATTGAAGACGTCGTTATTAAAGAAAACACAGCCTCCACCAGTGTACAGACTGTAATCACCATAGACAACATTTCAAGTTTAGTGAATGAATTATGAAAAACTCTTGTGTTGCATTTGATCTACTGTAATGCAAAAGCCAGCACAAATTACTTTTATTACCTTTGACCACCGCTGCACTTGGTGGTAATGCAAAGTTTTGTGTTGCCTAAAGTTTTTTATCTGAGATAATGCAAAAGGCAACATAAATTTCTTACGTTACCTTTTTCTCTAATGTATTTAGTGGCAATGTAAAATTTTATATAGCACAAAGTTTTGCGTTGTATTTGCTTTATGTTGCATTTATCTCAGGTTTTTATGTGACTAATTTTGTATTGAATTTGCTAAATTTTTTAATTGCATTTGAAGGCAATGGTGCCCAAAGGTAACATAAATGTTTTGAGTTTCTTTCCTTTGCCTTAGATTTTAAGGCAACACAAAAACATAGTAGTCACCATAGTCGGTAACATTGAAGACATCGTTACTAAATAAAACACAGCCTCCACCAGTGTACAGACTGTAATCACCGCAGACAATTTTTCAACTTCAGTAAATGTAATATGAAGGTCAAAACAACTGTAATACTAAGTTATATTTGTGATATTTACATTTTCTAAGTACTTCAGGCTACTAAATTTTTTCTCAATTTATTATTTCCTTACACGCAGTTTAATACCTTAAAAGGAGAGTGCTAAATCTAAAATAGTGGCCGAGGGCGATGAAGAGGAAAGATTTGAGCTCATTGCGACAAGCGAGAATGGTGGATGGGCAACCAGCTTATGGAAATTTTGTCTCTGAAATTTACTAAGTGTTGTAGAATTTTTGTAAGCGTTAGAGAAAATAAGAAGTGGAAGGTTAAAAGCGTAATAGTGTGGTCTCAAATAACTTAGGGAATAGTGTAGTCAGTAATAACTTAAGAACACTATCTATAATTTTAACATTTTACTTGAATAATATGAATTTGATTTTGTATTTAATAGTTAAACTTATTTTTAAGGGAAAAATGGATATACCCCATCAGGATATATAAGCTACGTACCATAACGTTAAAATGACTTCATTTTGAATGATGTTTAAGAATTTTAGGGTTTCATGATTTAAAATTTCTAATATTTTAGGATTTCTGAGGTTTTGAGGGGTTTTAATATTTATTTTTTAGTATTTTTGGGATTTTAGGATTGTGGATTTTAGAATTGTGAAACGACGCCGTTTTGGATGGGTTTGGAAACATCCAAAAAAATATTAAAAACATGAAAGTTTGAAACTAAAAAATCTTTGAACCCCTTAGTCAATTAAAATTTTAAAACTTAGAAATCATAAATCTCATTAAATTATCTAAAACGACATCATTTAGCTGCTACGGTACATAGCTTATATGCTCCGACATGGTATATCCGCTAAGTCCTATTTTTAATTAGTTTTCCAATATATATTAGTTGGGGAAATCGGATTCGTAGTGACATTATAACTAAATTAGATACTGTCAACAAAATGACGGTGTTTTGATATTATCTTCCTCTATCGTCTGTCTCCTTCCTTCTTGTGCCCTCAATCTCGATTCATCCACGAAGCTGATTTTCGATGAATATTTTCATAATCATCTACCACCGAAGTTGGTCGCCCTCCTATTTTCTATACTTCTCAGATCTCTCTCAACGAATTTGCGACAACAAGCCTGGGCAAGAGGCAAATATAGCATAAGTTGTAAGACGAAGCTCAATCGTTTCGGTGGTCACATAACTATATGAAGGTCGCCAATTAAGTAGGTAAGTAAGTAGGAGTTGGGAGATTCTGATATTGGGGTTTGCTGGGGTGTTAGGGCTTACTTCCGTAAGTCTGTCGTCCTCTTCAATTCCCACCTCAAAATATTTTTTCAATTTTTGTTTTTTTTAATATTTTTTTAAATTACCGCCTCTTCTCCATTTCTCTCATCTCTCTCGACGTACTTTTTGAGAACAAACATTAAGCCAATTAAATTGATCGGGCTAGTAATCCATCGCAGCCAACAAAGAATTATTTTACATTGGTGAGGCAGCAATCATGGATTGAGAATGTAATCGTTCACTTGGAATTATTTACCTTTTCACAGTGACTAAATGAAATCATCTAATGTATTTTGCAATTCTTTTCTCATTGTTGATGCAGGCTTCCCTATCACTCAACATTCAAGATTTGAGAATGTTATGGATGATGGATCTGTTTTAAGCAATAACCTGCTGGAGGATGCTCCAAGGCAAATGGATTCAGAGAATAATGATAACACTATAGTAGGAGATGCTTCTTGTGAGAAAGCTACCGGTTCACTTTTAGGAAAATATTTTGACACAATGGAGAAAGCGTCTGATGATTATAATCACTATGGTACGAGGAGAGGTTTTGGCATTCAGAAGCATTTTTCAGCAAGGTCGAAACGCAATGGTGAAATAATTAGGAAGGAGTACATGTGTAACAAGGAAGGATTTAAGAACGTTGTACCAAAAACAATAGACCATAAGAAACGTCAGAGAGATGCACGAACAGGTTTTCAAGCGAAGATGGAGATTGGACAGAAATTTGGAAAATGGATTGTGGATAAGTTTAGTGATGAACATAATCACCCATTGACGAGTCTGAATAAAGTGATGAAACATCGATCGCATTGTAACTATCATTAATCAATAGTGGGAAAAACTTGATTTATGATCTTCATGTCGTAGGATTGACTCCTTCTCAGATAACGAAGGCAGTGAATACTCTTACCGGTAATTTACATGAAGATATTACTACGAAAAAATGTTCAGAGGTCTTAAGGACTCCGAAGAAAAACCATGTTGGAAAAGAATGTCTAGGCATCATTAAGCATTTTCAGGAGAAATCAGGTAGAGGGGATGATTTTTATTTTAATGTTCAGATTGACAATGATGGATGCTTAAGAAATGTCTTTTGGGCCGTTGAACATCTTGGACATCATATTTGAAATTTGGAGATGTGATGGTGTTTGACGTGAAATATAGAACGAACAAGTTTAAGATGCCATTTTCACCACTTGTAGGAGTTAATCATCATCGCCAGAGTGCATTATTTGGTGGCGCATTATTGGATGATGAGCATGCTCTCGTCGTCATTGCTTACAGATTCATCCGGGAACGATGTTCAACTGCGTTTCCTACTACTTCTTAGACACCTGCGCGAGACATCTACTTATAGTTGGGGAGGTGTGGTATTGGCACATCTGTACCAGGCTTTATGTTATGCTTGTGTCGGCACGCACAAGCAGATGGGTGGAGTTGCACTTATTCTTCAGTTCTGGTGTTGGGAGAGACTACCTCTCGACAGACCGCACCAGACATCGTTGCCCGTACTTCCGCCAGATGTTGATGTGGAGCTCCTATTTCTGCCGCCGATCTCATATGGGTACATACATAAAATATTTTCTATCATAGGTAATTTGCCATTTTTACTTCTATTTAAACATATTTACCTTCTTCTGTGCAGACGGTGGGGTGGAACGCGTACTTATGCACAGTCCCCTCGTCAGGTGCTGCTATATTATCGAGACCACCTGGACAGTTAGACACCCGGTGAGGTTAGATGAGAGTCATACGAGCCACACAGATTTCAGGGGATTAACCCATTCTGCACACACAGATCATATATATGGACGGCAGAGGTTCCTCTCATTTGTTTTGCTACCGTCGAGGGGCATTACCCTTCATGGGTAATGAGAGAGTTTGGGTGGCAGCCCACGCTTCCAGCGCCACCACGTGACGGACACACCGAGTTGCATAAGGTCACCCGACGTAGAGGAAAGCTTGATTGGTGAGCTGAGCACGCAAGGTTGATTTTGATATGTGAGTGACGAAGTGATCACCTTATTACTGGCTCTGACGTCTACGATAGGGCAGTCCACGATCAGTATGCTGATTGGTATGACAGGATCACTCGTCGTATAGTACAACCACCGCACTTTCACGTAGATGCGTATCAGCCTACGGCTTCAGATCGCACAACTGTTGTGAGTAATGCATAATTTACAACTTCATTTGATCAGACTGTTTATATTTAATAATGTATCTAACTTATCGTGTGTTTTATCATATTTTAATTGAAGACACTTGTTCATGCTTGTAAGGTAGCCGCTGACATTTTTCTGGGAGACGCCGAGCGGGTGAAGAAGATCGCACACGATCTTTTCCATTCTTGTCGCAATGATCTACGAGACATGGATGAGAGCGCTTTGGTGCCCGTTGACCCCAGTCTGATTCATCTTTCTTCAGGTATTTTAACTTCCCTAAAGGTATATCGATGTGTCTTTCAACATTATAATTCACGCTAATATTATTTCTCATAAAATTGCAGTGGCAGGACCCAATTCTAGACGCGGTGCATCTTCCGAGACAGTACTAGAGCCACAATCAGATTTTGAAGAGGATGATGCCCATGTGACAGGACCGTCACTAGTCACCCAGGCTATAGAAGCCCCTCATGTGCCTGAAGACAATCCAGACCTGAGACGATCGAAGCGCGCTCCACATCCGAGGGATCCATACACGCCTACAGAGCGAGATATGGCAGAACGACCTCAGCGAAGTCGTAGACATTAGATTTCATCATTGCGACGATGTTGGTTGATGATACTTGTTACATTAGATCAACAATTTACATTGTTTTCTTCCAATAGTATTATGATGATTTTTATCTTTCAAAACAAGCAGGATTTTGTTGTTTCTATTTCTGGATTCATCAATTCCGGGTAATGGGCTGTTTATACCTGGAAAATCCGCTAGTAGCACCAGCAAATTTTTGATTTATGAATTTCAGTTCTTTATGCCTAGACAATCCGCTGGTGCTACCAACGGATTTCTAGAATTCCGCTGGTAGTACCAGCGGATTGCCTAGTCACACCGCCAACATGTGAGCAATGCGTGACATGTACAATCCGCCGGTACTACCAGCGGATTACCTACCCAAATCCGCTGATGGTACCAGCAGAAATGTAAAAGTAGGGCATTCCAGATAATAAACGAAAAGGTAGGGTAGTCTTGATAACAAAAAACGAAAAAGAGGTAGTCCTGAAAAAAAAATCCTTACTTGCTGCCTTCGTCCTCTTTTAATTTAATATTGTTTTATAAATTCAAGTTCGATTTATCATTTTCTATATCAAGTTTTATGATAAATATTATCACGATATCGAATGCTGCTTCCATAATATATTTTTATCATAATTTTATAATATTTATATTTTAAGTAATTTGTATTAAAATTTAATGTGCGGTATTTTAAGTGACAAATAAAGTAGTGTAAAGACAGTATGACGGTACAATATTTTGTAAGTTATATATAATTATCTAGCATAATTAGGCATCATCATTATATATTTAAATACTCTCATCAGTCTTCTAATAAAAGTCATTTAATATTAAATTGAACGGATTAAAAATATATTAATATTAGTAGTTGAATATTTTTTAAAAAAATTGTTTAATGCATTTTTTTAAATTAAGTGTAAAAGACAAGAATGTAGCGTGTTATTATTGATGTTGAAGATTTCTTTTATGGATTGTGATGTTGGAGTAATTAATTTCTTACTTTTTAATTATGTGATAGTATTGAATGTGCATTGAAAATGCTAAGTGATATGTAAAAGTTGAAAAATAAGTTTGAATTAAGCAACAAGTAAGTGGGGATAAAATAATAAGTATGTGAGAAAACAAAATAAAAATATTTTTGTCACTGTAATTTCCTTTTATTTCAATTTCTGAAAAATTGTTTATTTACTTTCTCATAGTATTAGACAATCATGTCGCTCTACTTCTTAATATTGATATTACAGTTATTCTAAGGTGAACACGATCCACCACGTGAAACATAAACCAATCATTGAACAACTTCCACATGATAGTTTGGTCAGCCACGTGACACATTGAGAAAATAAAAAAATTACAACCAATTAATGTTTGTCACGTATCACTTTGACATTTGAAAGTGACATTTGGCAACTCTCTACTAGAAAGTTGTCACGTGGTAGTTTGATCAATTACATGACTCATTGAAAAGTTAAAAAAATTGCAATCAATGAATATTTGTTACTTGTCAATCGTCATCCACAACTTTTCATGTATTTAAACCACACTTGGTCTTTTTTTTTTAATAAAAGCAATTGTATTCACAGCTTAAATGACGTGCGACGCTTGAGTAAGGTCGAAGCCTTGACAAGCTGTCATAGGGCTGTCCTATGTAAATAAAATTCTTAATCTGGCTCACTAGCTATAGCAAGTACAGGATTGATCCAAGAAATCTGAAAACATAGTAAAAAGATAATTGTCAAGTAAAAAACTTAGAGTTTAGGAGAGTTTTTAGATTGATTAGGTGTCACTCAGATCTGTACGTTACAAAAGTGAAAATAATTAGTGAAAAAGTATGTAGTTCAAGTGGCTAACTTGCGATTTTGTTGATCATCGATACTAATCTTGAAATTCTTTTAATGAATTGAACTCAAAAAAATATACATAATCATGCACTCAAACACGATGACCAGTTGTAAATAGTTACTCATACTCTAGGGTTATCATACCCTTATGCTAACAATATGAATCATACATATATTTTTATGCAATTTAGGTTGTCAGCCTAGATTAAAGAGATATGCAGTTGAACTACTATACGGTAGATAGTTCAATCTAAGTTATTAGCTCATGCATACCTAGAGTATGTTTACTTATTAGGGATAAAACCCAAAAGGGGCCCTGAACTATCACCGCTTACCCAATTGCGGTCAGAACTACCACGATTTCCAAAAAGGGTGCGATGAAAAAAAAATTGACTGATTTTCTAAAATAAAATTTACCATTACATTCCTTACCTAATATAATTATAAGACTTAGATTTGTGTGCAAAAATTACGTCGTTTGGTTATCAAAATAAATTATATCGTTTTGCGCAAATAAAGAAAACGACGTCTTTTGATAACCAAATGACGTAATTTTCGCACACAAATTTAAGTCTTATACTAATATTATGTTTGAAATGTAATGGTAAATTTTAATTTAGAAAATCAGTCCAATTTTTTTTCGTCGCACCCTTTTTAGAAATCATGGTTGTTCTGACCGCAGTTGGGTAAGCGGTGGTAGTTCAGGACCCCTTTTGAGTTTTTCCCCTACTTATAAATATGCACAACATATGTTCATTTGCTACTCATTTAGTTGGTACATCCCCAAAGCCTCACAATTACATTAGCAGTAAGAAATCATGCAATAAAGCAAGTCATTTTTTGAAGATTTCATGCAACAAAGAAATCGTTAAGTTAAAACACAATAATGTAGCATCCTAATAAGAATTTATAAAAAAAATGATTCTCTCACAATATACATCACTAGTTTGCATCTGATTCTGCTCAGACCTGATCATTGTGCCTTAGAATGAACATAATTAGATACAAGATTGTTATATTGATTCTACTTACACCGGAACATGATCCCTCATTATTTTCCACTGGTGGCTGACTCTCTGGTTGCACAAAGCTCACTCTAGTTACAGGTTGTTGTAGTCTTCTAATTACACACTTGAATGATGAGGTGATAAGGGAGAGCATTATTCGGATAAAACCGATTTACCAAACTGAATTAGACTAACCGAATTATTTCGGTTCGGTTATTCAGTCAATTCGGTTAAAACCGAATGATAAATCGGTTATTTATAATCGGTTAACGGAATACAATCTTATTATTCGGTTAACCAATTTAACTGATTTGTCCAAATAAATAATTGAATTATTATACTATTATTAACCAAATCCAGCCCAGCCCAGCCCATTTAATTTCCTGCCCATGAATTAAAGTCCACCAACCAAAACCCTAATTCTCGCTATAAATACATCGTATTCCTTCTGATCTCTCACTATTCAATTTTTTCCATCTCTTTTCTTTTCCTCGACAAAAAAACCTAACATAGTTCATTTCTAAGTCGTCACTTATCGCCATCACACGGTTGCGTTCTTTCTTAGTGCAAATCGCAAAGCCTGTCCTTCACCATCACTTGCGTAGCTATAGTTCGTCCTTTGTCCTCACCATCATGCTGCCGTAGTTGTCTTTACTACAGCCGCAAGTAAATCATACCCCTACTTCATTTCTTTGTACATTGTATTTTGTGCTTTTGTACATTTTTGAAAAAATATATTCAAAATGTATCTTAAATTAAAGCTTATACTTTTTATAAATGATTACGAAATTTGATTTTAAAAATAATATCAAAATAATTCCATAAATTGATTTTAAGAACTGAAAAATAATAATTAATGTGTTTGTATTAGGAGAGAGAAAGGAGTGTGACATGTGCAAGACTTAGTGCGACATATGATAGGCAGATATTGACTCGTGATTGTTGGAATTGGGGCATGAGGGTGCTTCTAGCTGGCTACCAAATTAACGGCAATTTACCATTTATGTAGTGAGACACGTGGCGAGTTTGATTCTATTTTTTTCATTAGTTAACAATAATAATTGGGACTGGTTGATGGGGGGTCGGCGATAGAGAATATGAAGAGGCAGCCGACAGCCTTCCCTAGTCGCCGCGGGCGACGACGGCCATGGGAGATGCCTAATTACCCACCAACGATGCAAGGGGCGACAAGTATCCGTCGTAATCATGAGGCATGCAATCGGAATAGTGGGTTTCCATCAAATCGAGAGGGACGTCCGGGCGTCAAGGAATGGCCTGGATCCAGGCCTCGATTGCAACAAAACGATTCAAGGAGTCAGATTCACAGGCCAACGTTTGCGGAAGTTGTATCGTCGAATAACAAGCCGAAACCCTACTTCGAGGATTTTCATCTCTCCCGTCGCCAAGTCTAGTGTCATGAGGGCAAACCGGTGATTTTATTCTCAGACGATGAAATCTACCCAGCTTACCAATCTATGGCCAATGCAGTAATTCTCAAGGTTCATGGAGACTCGACCAAGGGTGGAGGTGGCAAAGGAGTTCATGCATCTGCACTGGGGTTTGGAAAATAAGCCAGTGGTAGGCGCCTTGGATGGACGTCATTTACTGGTAATTTGTTCAACGGAAAATGATGTCGTGGAGGTCCTCCTGAACGACTCGCATAGAATTGGCAACCTGGGATTCCGCACATTTCGATGGACGCCAGGTTTCTCCCTCAAAGCGGAACCTACTATTATGGTAGCATGGGCGAAATTGATAGGGCTTGATCCATGTCTATTCAGACCGAGCTTTCTAAGGGAAATCTGTAGAGGTTTCGGCAAATTTCTGAAGGCCGACCCTCATATGCTAGACCTATCAAATCCCGGAACAGCAAGAGTGTGTGTCGAAATAGACACTAGAAAACCTCTGATACAAGGTATTTGGGTTGGAACGGAACTTCAATTGCAGTGGGTGGAGATTGAATACGAAGGGAATATAAGCTACTGTCGCAAATGTAAAAAACAGGGGTATTCTATTGAACAATGCAGAGAGGTAATTGCGAAGAGCATGAAGATGTTAGGGAAACCAAGTCAGAGGGCAACCTCCCCAGAGAAGATGATCATGTGGACTGGTGCATCAAATAACCAGGCCAGTAGAAGTAATGAAGGTTCGAAAGTTACACCCCACAACACGGAAGAAAATTGGCAAGTTGTGAAGAGGCGGTGGTCCAAAAGGAAGGAGAAACAGCAGACAAACATGTGGAGACCGAGGAGATCTACTGAGGTGGAGGGCAGAACAGCAGACAACTCAGTCACACCGACTCAAGAGGTATTTCCATTCAACGAAGTGAATCGGGAGAGAAAAGGGGAAAGTCGTGTTACCTTCAACGCGGAGCCCATGCAAGAAGACATGCAAGCAATTCCAAAGCACGTCCCCATCTCAAATCGGTCAGGCCCGGAGAATCACCATCTGGGAAACCGCCAGGAATTGAGAGCTCTATCCGTTGTCCAGAAGGGGCAAGCCCCAGAGTCGGATCATCTAGACATTGAGTCCTCTTTCATGCAGAGAATTCGCTCAAGCGTTGAAGAGTTCATGATTCAGCTTTCCCATAGTCAGCAATCAAATTACCATCCTACTGTATATCAGAAGATGCTCTCGGTAGATGATTCCGAGATTGATCGGGCAGGCTTACCCCTACTAACCTAGGAGAAACAGCAACCAACACCTTTGGCCGTTGTAACTACAGAGGAGGAATCAATTGAAAATATCAACCAAAGCATCAGCGAGAAAGTAATCAGCTTGAAGCAAGCCAGGGATCTCTCTAGGCGCGTGACTCGAAGCGCCACCAAGTTCAACCCCAAAATTGTTAATCATGATGAACACAATATGCTGAAATGCTAGGGGTGTTTACAATAGAGGGACATTAGATCACCTCCTCCATTTGGTATCCACTCATAAACCGATTTTTCTCTGTATCTTGGAGCCCAAAGCTTCAGCAAGGAAGCTTCCCCGGTTGGCAACGAGATTGGGCTTTCCAAATTTTTTCTGTGATCATGATGCTACGCCTAATATTTGGTTACTTTGACAGGATTCGATTGAAGTGGATATCAGGGACAAATCGGACCAGCATTTCACAGTAGAGATAAATTTCATATCCTGGCGCAAGAGGATACTCTGTTCTTGTGTATATACTCGATGTGCCCTCCAAGCACGAGCTAGATTGTGGGAGGTGTTATCTCATTTCGGTAGCAATCTATCATCGCCATGGCTTCTAATGGGAGATTTCAGTGTCATTACAGATTGGGAAGAGAAGAAAGGTGGAGCGAAGCGGGATGATGGTAGCATGCGAGAATTCGTGGATTTCATTCAAAGAATGGGCCTGGTGGACATTGGCGTTATGGGAAAGTCATTATCTTGGTAGAATAATCGTAAAGGCTACAAGAGGATTTACAAAAGACTCGACCGGGTTCTCCTCAATACCTCCGCAGTAGCAGCTCTCCCAGATTTAAGGGTGAAGCTCCTAGAAAGAGTCCAATCGGATCATTGCCCCTTACTGTTGGAATTGTGCCCAGTTTCTCCAAGAAAGGCTTTTTTCAGTTTTCATTCCATGTGGACGGATCATAAAGGCTTTTTACCCTTGGTGAAACAGCTTTGGAAGAGCAACCGAAACTCCAATCTGATGGTCAACTTTACAGAGAACCTTAAGGAGTTGAGACGAGCTCTAAGGGAGTGGAACTGGTCCACATTTGGCAACATTAATCAACAAGTGGAAGAGGCTAAGCGCAAAATAGACATGGCAGATTCAGAAATCATGAACTGTTGGTCTGAAGGTAGAGAGCAGGCATTGATTGAAGCTCAGGCTGAGCTAGCGTTGCTTCTCAGGTCCAAAACCAAGCTTCTGGAAGAGAAAAGTCGACTTCAGTGGTTAGCAGGGGGGAAAAGAACTCAACAATTTTTCATATTGCAATGAAGGTGGGCCGATCCCAATCCCGGTGCCTCATCGAGTTGCCAAATGGTGTATGGTCTGAAGATAAACAAGTTATAGGCAATGAGGCGGCTCAAATGTATGAAGCTCTCCTAGGTCAGTCTACAAGCCTTTTGGATGAGGAGGTTATGGCTGTAATTCCCGAGCTCATATCAGACTCAGAAAATGAAACATTAATTCAGCCTCCATCGATGGATGAAGTTCGAAAAGCTGTGTGGGATATGGAAGCCAAAAGTTCCCCGGGTCCGGATGGTTTCACGGTTTTCTTTTATCAGCATTGTTGGGATATAATTGCTTCTGATCTTCATGCTGTAGCCTGTTGGTTCTTTCAGCCAGGCAATTTTCTGCCCCGCTCAGTCATAGCCACTCAGTTAGTTTTGTTGCCAAAGATTTGCTCCCGAAGCTGATTGGCGAGGAACAGGCGGCCTTCGTCAAAGGGCGTAGCATTCATGAGACCATGAGTATGGGGCACGAGATTGTTAGAGATATAGACAAGAAGGTTCGGGGAGGCAATGTGGTTCTGAAACTGGATATGTCAAAGGCGTACGACAGATTGTCATGGGCTTTTGTAATACGGCTCCTTCGGCGTTTCGGATTTTTTAATGTTTGGTGCGACCTCATCTACCGTAATATTTGCGGTTGTCATTTTTCGGTAAAATGGGACGGAGATTTGTATGGATTTTTCATATCATACAGAGGTGTTCGTCAAGGAGACCCATTGTCATCATCTTTATTCGTCCTGGCTATGGATGTGTTTAGCAGGCTGATTAAGAAAGCATCAGAGGAAGGCGCGTTGAAACCTTTTTCATGTTGAAACCAAGTAAGCACTCCTTTTCATTTACTATTTGCGGACGACGTGATGATATTCTCAAACGGCAGCCAACCATCCACAAGGAAGCTGTCCGCGGTTATTGAAAGCTTTTGTCTTAGCTCTGGGCAAATTGTCAATACCCAGAAGAGTGCCATTTTCTTCTCAAAACGGATCCCAAGTTCAAGACGAGCCATTATCCTGCAAAATACAGGGTTCAGTCCAGGTTCTTTGCCTATTAACTACTTAGGCGCTCCATTATTCGCGGGGAGAACCAAGAGAGCATATTTTGACAACTTAGTCTAGAAAATTAGAAGTCGGGTAGATGGGTGGTTGAGCAAACTGATTTCCTTTGGAGGAAGAATAACACTAATCAAATTCGTTCTGCTGTCGATGCCAGTGCACTCCTTGTCTTCTATTCCAGTCCCGTAGGTTGTGCTCAAGAATATTAATTCTATTCTAGCCTCATTCTTATGGAATGTCGGCAAGGAGAAAAGGTATCACTGGGTGGCATGGAGTCGAGCTTGCAGGCCAATTGATCAAAGAGGTATTGGTATCTGGCCTATTCAATCCGGGATGGACAGCCTTCAGGCTAAGTTGGCATGGCGCTTCTGGGAAGGATCGTCTTTATGGGCTCGTTTCGTGCGAGCCAAATATGCCTGTGACAGAGGAAGTCTGGTTTTCAGAGAGCAAGGCTCTGCCCTTTGGCAATCTATTCTTCCGTTTATTCATCTGCTTCAGAACAAAGTCAGATGGGTGTTTGGCAGTGGCACAATTCCCTTGCGTCTGGCCTTTCCTTCGTGGAATATATCTTTGGAGCTCAGGTCCATTCCAGTATCCAGAGCCATCTCAGATGACTCCGTTATCAGTGATTTATCGGCAGATCAGAGGCTGCAGCTGCAGGGCATTGTTCTTGATCCTAGAGCGTCTGATCGTTTGGTTTGGCCAGATTCTGCTTCAAGAGCCTTGACTGCAGCTTCTTTCAGAGGGTGGATTTCGCCGAGCCTTGACAGAGGAGATTTGGCGTGGATATGGTCAGCTCATCTCCCTATGAAGATCTCAGGCTTTCTTTGGTGCCTATTTAATAATGCAGTCCCTGTAGATCATCGCATCCAAATCAAGGGCATCAGTTTGGCTTCTCGCTGCAGGTGTTGTGATTCCGGTCATCAAGAATCAATTAATCATCTTTTCATTCAAAGCCAATTAGCTTCGAGAGTTTGGAGCTTCTTTGCTCGGATTCTTGATAAACCAAAGATCGAATCCATCTTTCAACTGCGCTGGTCCTGGATCGGGCAAGCAAATCCAAGATCTCAAATGGATTTTATAAATCAGATAGTGGTCGGCTGCGGTCTATGGGAATTATGGAGTGAACGAAATAACAGAATGCATGGGGAAGCATCTCAGGATCAAGGAGTTATTCATCGAGTTCATCAATGGTGCTCTGTCTTAGCTCCTCTTGTAAAGTCATCGATTGCTGCTTCGTCCTCAGATCTGATAGCTTTGGCAGCGTTAAGAATTCAGAAGACCTTTATTTCTCCTCCCAAAATACGGTGGGTATCATGGGATCCAGGAGAATATCTAACTCTTAATGTGGACGGCTCTGTGGCTGCGTTGGGGTCCTCGGGTGGGGGAATCATCAGGGAAATCAGTGGGAGGCCGAAGTTATTATTTAGTGTCCGGTTTGAATCAATCACAAGAGCCATCCCCGAGTAATCAAAAGCATAACCCGATTTGAAAAGCCTCAGCCTATATACGTTCCATGGAGGAAATCTGAACCAAATGTTACCAAAGAAGACTCTGGGCAATACCCATTGTCACTTGTACGATGGTGTCATTGATGGCAACACTCAATGAAGTGTTGGAGACAATATTCCTCTTGAGCTTGTTGTTATTGCTGTAACATAGACAGCCAGCGGCTATGACCTCAAGTTGATGAAAACGATATTGTCTTCAATCTTCTCTAGCGTGATGAGTATCTTGTCTCCTTAGATATACTCATTCTCTTGATTCATACATGTTACAGTGAAGAGCATGTATGAGTTAAGACAAATGGAGAGAGTGGGTAACGAAATAACCATAGGATCTACTTATATGGAAGGCTAAGATTTGTCCACAGTTTACAATGGAAAGTCTAATTACATTTGATCCCCTTTTATATATATATAGAATTTGTACCAGTTGTGAATATTTAAATTGAGGATAAGTTGTGGATGAATTATGACCAATCAAAATGAATATCAGATAAACATCAAGCAGCGTCTTTTTACTATTAATTTCATTCATAATCACACTTTATCTAATCAATTAAATCTTTAATTACTAATTATAATTAATTTTGCGTAATTCACTTGATCCAGTTTCTAATCCATCTCTCTCCCCAGACTATAAACTCAGTGCTCTTAAACCCTAGTTGGACGAGAAAGCCGACACTCGGAGATTGGTGACCGGATCTGCGTCTCATCTCTAATTCACCACCAGCCACAGCCGCACGTGCACGAGCGATGACCGCGCAGAGGAAGCCGACACCCGCCTGATCCAATTACGCGAGGATGGCGTGCCGTCAGATCCAACCGTTTTGCTTCTCCACTGCTTCATCCCAATCGGTGGATACGATGGACAACATCAGCGCCAAGGATTTACCGACAATTGATGGAATCACAACCTTATCGCTTCTCCACTCCTTCATCCCAATGCATTGGCTGCCCTTCTCGATCTCTAGTCGCTTTCAGAAATGGACCATGTCGCACTCTGTTCATTAGTAAGTTATTGTTAAGATTTATTATGTTCATCTGGATTTACATAGTTAGTTGAAATTGAGTAGCAATGAATCTGTGTTTATCTGAGTTGTGATTTTTTTTACATCTTATTGAGTTTGGTTTGCGCGGCTTTCATCAGTTGGTTTGGTTTTTGTGACCTAGAGATGCGAGAGTTGGAGCTATACTTTAAATTCATAGTGGGGAATGTGTTTGAGCTGTGAAAGATGGAAAGATATGGACAGTGAACAGATCCATTTTTGGGACTTTTATGGACAGTGAACATGTGTTGCAGTCTACATATCTAAATTTTGTTGTAGTGAACATGAATATGAGGTGGAATTGTATTTGATGATGCAAAAGACACAATTTCTAACAGTGAACCGACAGTGAACATGCTTGAACCGGTAGTGAACATGTCTGAACCGGCAGTGAACATGCCTGAACCGGCAGTGAAATAAGAATATGTGACAATGAACATATAAACAATGATTTTTTTTCAAAATATGAACATCTAAAAAGCGAGCAGAAAATCTTAAAAAATTTATTTTTTAATGATCAAAATGATGATTTAAAAAATCTAAGACATTTAATATAGTAAAAAAGTATTAAATATCTATCACATTTAATAAGTTTCAGATAATTAATAGAGTCTACTAAACAAACTTAAAAAGGAAACTAAATGATTGGTTTAAATTCATCCACAATTTATTCACAACGTAAGTGTTCGCAACGGATCCCTCCCCTATATATATATATATATATATATATATATATATATATATAGGGGAAGGATCCGTTGAGAACCTCCTTACGTTGAGAACCGTTGTGGACAATTCTGGACCAATCATTTTTTACATGAAACAACAATGTATTAATTATATGGTTTTCTTTTAAAAGTTTATTTATCATGCTTCATTAATTATATGAGATTCAATCTAAATTTACATACGATATGAGATTTTGTTTTCTAATTTACTAATTGTTTTAATTTTTTATTCTAATTTTTTGGATTTTGAAGCTTCGGATAGTGAACATCTGCAGTGAACTGATGTTCACTGTCAAAAAAATTTATCCAAAATCAAAAAAAAAAATAAAAAAAGCAATAATTTCCAAAATTTATAAACATGTTCACCATTCAAAATATGTATAAAAAATGGTGAACATCATATATATTACAAAATGTTCACTGTCGAAACTCCATTTATTCTGTACATTCAAAATAAATTCCACTCGTTCCAAAATGATGAACATTTTACAATGAACATATTCACTATCGAAACTCCACTCGTTCTGTACATTATAAAAATTGTTCACTATCAAAAAAATTTACCAAGCTATGGTCCAAAAAGTTTATGTTCACTGTTCACCCAGAAGTATGTTCACTGTTCACACTGCCTACACATCTTTGTATGACATTTCATCAAGCAGCTGGCGTGCAACTTCAAACCACCCACATTCCAAGCATCAATCATCTCCTCCTTTGCTTCATCTGCAACTTTAGTTTTAATTTCAGAATAATCCATTTCCACAAAATAGAACAATCCTAGTTCACCATACACCACCTGTGACGGATGCAACTATAATGTAGCGAAAGCTTGAACATATCTATTCCAAACTCAAAAGCACAAAAATAAGATTTGAATTAAATCTTTACGGCAACAAATAAATTGTTTTGGGTAATGATTGTTTGTCAAACATTACCAATTCGATGGTGATCAGACGAGCTTTGTTGGACGAGAGAGGGACGAACTTCGCAAGATGAGAGAGGGATGAGCTTTGCAAGACGAGAGAGGGACTCCAGCTGCCGGACGACTTACTAGGGTTTGAGGTATGGATTGGTTGTTACACGTATAAAATTGGGGTAAGGAAGAGAAAATATGAAATATATGATTGGAATATATTTCTCTTTCTAAATTAATTGAGATTTTGAAAAAATACGTTACTATATATAAATTAGTAAAGCGTAATAAATAAACTAAAAGAAAAAATATCCTAAACGAAACACGGTCGTTTCACACATAGAATGATTGGTCCAGAATTGTTCACAAAGTTCTCAACTTAAGGAGATTCTCAACTGATCCACCCTCTATATATATATATATATACATAGGGGAGGGATCCGTTGAGAACCTCCTTAAGTTGAGAACCATTGTGGACAATTCTGGACCAATCATTATTTACATGAAACAACAATGCATTAATTATATGGTTTCTTTTTTTGAGTTTATTTATTATTCTTTATTAATTATATGAGATTCATTTTTTATTTATTATGAAACAGATTTACTTACCATTTTGAGATTGTGTTCTGTATTTAATTTACCGGATTTTTTTTGTCTAGATTTTTTTTAATTTACAGATTTTTTAGGAATATAAATAGTGAACATGAGGTTCACTGCTTATATCACTATTCAAATATGTTCACCAGTTGGGTTCACTGTTACAATATGTTCACCACATGGAGGTTCACTGCTCAAAAAAATTATAAAAATATAAAAAAATATAGTCCGAAAAGTGTTCACTATTCATATTCCTCAAAAATCTGTAAATTAGAAAAAACATCTAGAAAAAAAATCCGGTAAATTAAATACAAAACGAAATCTCGAAATGGCAAGTAAATCTGTTTCATAATAAATAAAAAACAAATCTCATATAATTAATACAGAATAATAAATGAACTCAAAAAAGGAAACCATATAATTAATACATTGTTGTTTCATGTAAATAATGATTGGTCCACGTTTGTCCACAACGGTTCTCAATTTAAGGAGGTTCTCAACTGATCCACCCTCTATATACATATATATATATATATATATAATAGCCAAGATACTCAACCGATTAATATGAACAAAGTATCCATCAAATGAACAACAGAAATCCAAAACGATACCTTGGGCTCCCCATCAATGTAAACAATGGCTCCATCCTTGTACGTCAGCATCGATCGCCCATTCTTCCTATTGAACCGAATCGGCACGCCTCTTCCATTCTCCGGTCTAAAGGCAAACAAGGCTTGGAACCCATACTTGTCCAGCAACTCGCGCACCTCGAGCTGGTCCTGATCCCAGCCAGCTAGGTCAGCTTTGAACACAACGATCGGACCTTTGCCTTGCCAGTACAGATGAATCTCCACCTGCGGAACCTTCGTCGTCACCTTCTTCTGCCTCGTCTCCGCCTCTCCTGATGTCGTCGTCTCAGGCGCTACGGCGTCTACGATCTCTCCTCCCCTCATCTTCGTCAACTACATCAGAGAGCGAGGATGTTGTGCTGAGATGAGATTATCAAAGGGTACATGCTTTGATACGTCGGCGTTTCAAGTACCACGCAACTTAATTAACTTAAAATTACCTCTTTTAAAACGCACACTATTTTTTTATTTTTTTTTGGAAAAGTTGAGTATATAATCCAACCAAAAAAAGAAAAACCATTTACAAGCATTCAGTTCACACTACACATCATCTAATTCCCAGGAACACAAAGTTTCAGGACAAAAGCTCAGCCTAAGCTACTAAATTTAACAACATGAATAACAGGAGAAGTATTGAGACAATCAGCATAAGGTGGCTTGTGACTGACATACATCATAAAATAGTTAGAACCTACTCTACTCTGGGAAAAAAGAAGATGAGGAAATCATGGTGGATGTTCCCCTATGCACTTCAACCTATATCCAGACAAACTTCATTCTGGATTGAAGTTCTCATGAACCAGAAATAGTCCTCAGCATCCCTCCTCCTATTGTAAGTTGGTTCAGGGAAAACCTTGTTGTCTACTGCCTTTTTTTTTCCAGAATAAGGGTTTAAAACCAGTATGTTCAGCCCATGCCGCATTCCTAGCAGCTAATTTGAGGTTTTTGATCTTGGACAGGATTAAGGAAATTATGTAAACCCCCTCTTGCATCAATACTCCCGCATTGTTCTTTTCCAGGCATCTTCCAAACTTTCTTCCATGTAAGATGAATACAGACAAAGTTAAGAATATCTTCTAGCGAGCCATCTGAATTCTGTACACTTTCAACATTAATCTATGGAAGATCAATTCAGAAATAGGGCAACAAAAAAACAGATGCTCTAGAGTTTCTGCTTCCTTTTCACATAAAACACAGTTTTGGTCTATTGAGATGCCAATTTTCAGTAATTTCTGTTTTGTGTTCAATCTTTTGTGGCATACAAGCCCAGTGATAAAACCCCATTTAGGTTCAGCCAACTTATTTTTGCACAAACATTAAATGCCTAATTGGGGAGTTCATCATGCTTAGTGAGATATGAGCTTATAGCTGAGGTGGAGAAAGGTTTACCTGGGTGAACCCATGAGGGAACACTATTATTCATCTGAACCATACCTTTTACTTTATGGGCACACCATTATGGGCACAAAGATACCTTTAAAATGCACACTAGTGTTTTTTTCTAAATATTGTTTTTGTTTAATGCTTTTCTTTCTACAATATTCTAATCCTGAATTCATTTCTATTTTATCCTAAATTTCATATGCATTTTTGTTATAAGAAATTGTAGTTGCCAACAACTGTGAAGATTAAACACATGTAAATGTTGATCTTAATGTGGATGTTACATATGCATATCCCAACTGAAGTGTGTTATTTCTGAAAAAAATCATGGTTTGAAACACTATTTTTAATTAAAAATAAGAATACATTTAAATATTTACATAGTACTTATCCTATTGAAACTCGCAGTTTAAACTACAATATCTAGTATAAGAAGAAGACGTTAACCAGTCGGTTATATTTAAAGAGGGCTTTTTAATCTCAATATGAAAGAAGATAATTTTTTACAAACTCATATGGATGTGTTTAATAAAATCATTCATGACTTAAAAAGTGTGAATAAGCATTTTAAGAATGAAGATGTAGTCTTCTCATTGTTGTGCTC
Organism: Kalanchoe fedtschenkoi; assembly: GCA_002312845.1. Classification (NCBI taxonomy): domain Eukaryota; kingdom Viridiplantae; phylum Streptophyta; class Magnoliopsida; order Saxifragales; family Crassulaceae; genus Kalanchoe; species Kalanchoe fedtschenkoi. The sequence continues at coordinate 1,707,197 of NQLW01000032.1, read as the reverse complement.
TCTACATAAATCTATGCATAGTTTTATGAACTATATGTTATATGGTCGAGATACATTAACATTAGAGGAGGTGAAGTCAGCACTATAGTCTGAGGAGAGATGCGAGCAAAATTAGAATGAGAAGATTCTAATGAATAAGCGGAGAATCTTGTTATTTGAGAAAGATCTTCTCAAAGGGACAATAACAAAAAAAAAAAAGTCTAGGTGCCGGTCACAGTCCAGCACAAGGAAGGATGTTAGCAAAGTTAAGTGTTTTTAATGTCATCATATGAGTTATATAAATTCGATTGTCTAGCACTTAAAAAGAAATGAAAGAACATGAAAAGCTTTAAAAATTCTGCTAGTTTACTAACAACATCTTTACTATTTCTGATCATGATGATCGTTCACATGCAGAATGGTTTTTTGATAATGCATGTACCTATCATATCACTCCTTTCAGAGATTGATTCATGACATATGAGGAGAAGAATGGTGAAGTTCTGGTAGGAAATAATACAGAGTGTAGTATTCATGTGATAGGTAATATTTATATTAAATGTCATGATGGTATAATCAGAACTCTTACATATGTTCGACATGTTCCTGATTTGAAGAAAACTCTTACTTCTCTGAGTACACTGGATCGTATCAACTATGAATTCTGAGGTGTAGATGGAGCTTTGAAGGTTAAGAAGGGCTCCATGATAATGGTGAAAGGAAAACTTAGTAGAGGCTTATATGTGCTTCAAGGAAGCACAGTTGCATGTTCAATTAATGTAGTTGTAGATTTTGAGACGGATAATACTAAATTATGGCATATGCGGCTTTGGTTAAATGTGCGAGAGATGAATGAATTTATTGAGCGAACGCGGTTTTCTCTGTGGCGAAAAGACATGATCACTTGACTTTTGTGAGCATTGCGTTCTCAGAAAGCAACACAAAGTCAAGTTCAGTACTGATATTCACAATAAAAAGGGTACTTTTGATTATATTCATTCTGATTTATGGGATCCCTCTCCAATTACTTCTGGTAATGGTGTAAGTTATCTCTTAACATTCATTGATGACTTTTTTGAGGAAAGTTTATGTGTTCTTCTTAGCCAAGAAGAGTAATTTTTTTGTGAAGATATGGAAGAAATTGAAAAAGAATCAAATAGGAAAAAAGATTAAGCGTCTCAGAACAGATAGTGGTTTAAAATTCGTTGGAGGTGATTTCAATAACCTTTGTGTCGATGCAAGAATTGTTAGACATCGTACTGTGAGGTACACTCCATAGCTAATGGAGTTGTAGAAAGGATGAATAGGACGCAAATTGAGAGAGCTAGATGATGCTCTCCAATGCTAGTTTGGGCAATAAATTTTTGGCGGAAGTGGTCAATACAGCTAGTCACTTGGTGAATATGGCTCCTTCTATTGCTATTGATTGTAAAACACCTAATGAGGTGTGGTCAGGTACACTTTCTGATTATTCTGACTTAAAATATCTATTTGTCCATCGTATTATCATATTAGAGATGGAAAGCTTGAGCTGAGAGCTTGAAAAACTATCTATTTGAGATATGGTGCAGTTAAGGGTTACAAGTTATGGGACCATATTTTCTAGAAGACGGTAATCAGTAGAAATGTTATTTTTGATGGCTCGGTTTTATTTTGAACACATGTTGAGAAGTAAGTGGAAGTTAGCAGTGAAGTGGATGAGGCTCTTCTCAAGATGAAACTTGAAGTTGAGACATCAACAAAGGCTTTAGAGATAGTTAGTGATCAGGTGAGTGACGAAGCTGTGAATACTTACATAAATACAAAGATTAGATGAGCTCGTAGTACTGCTCTTGACCGTGGAAGAAGAAAAATTAGAGCTCCGCAGAAATAAGGATACTCTAATTTTGTTGCTTATGTGTTGATAGTTGCTGAGGAGATAACATAACTGTCTATTATTCAAAAGTTACTTAATGCGCTGAGTCTGCTTAATGGTTAGTTGTTATGACTAAAGAGATTGAGTCTTTTCATAAAAATCAAACCTCGGAGTTGGTACCTTAATCTCAAGATAAACAGAGAGTTGGTTGTTAGTGGATCTTCAAAAAAGAAAAAGAATTATGGGTGTTAAGAATGCAAGATACAAGACACATTTGGTGGCTAAAAGGTATGACCAAAAAGAGGGAGTTGACTTCAATGATATAATCGCCCTATGTGAACAACTCATAAACTAAGTCTGATATTATTTTATAATGTGTGTAATAGGATAAAAATACCATGTAAAAGTATTATGATCAATTTTTTCTTTTGTGTTTCTCTTATCCCTATTTTATCTCTTTTCTCCTCTCTCCAAATTTTTTTCTTTTCAATTCTCTCCAAACTCTATAAAGCTACTCTTACATATCGTTTGTAGGTTCATTCAACGAACCATATAGTATCTTCCAACTTTTAATGGAGCCCAGATGACACAAAAATAAATAAATAAGGGATAAAATTCAAAAGGGGTCCTGAACTATCACCACTTACCTAATTGCGGTCCGAACTATCACGATTTTCAAAAAGGGTGCGATGAAAAAAAATGAACTGATTTTCTAAAATAAAATTTATCATTATATTCTTAAACTAATATTATTATAAGAATTAGATTTGTGTGTGAAAATTATGTCATTTGATTATCAAAACAAATAATATCGTTTTGCGCACATAAAGAAAACTACGTCTTTTCATACGCAATCATCAATAATTCTTAACAAATTTAATAAGATCAATTATATTTAAGTGTTCAAACAAACTAATCTTAAATATCATCCAAAATCAGTCTTTTTTTCATCGCATCATTTTTAAAAATCATAATATTTTAGACCGTAATTGTATAAATAGTGATAGTTCAGACTTTCTTTTGAGAAGTTTTCTCGAGTAAATAAATACATGAATATCAAGTCAAAATAAAAAAAAAATATGAAAATTGGACAAACTTCCAAGTAGCAACATTTTGATATATCTACATGAAAACTTGAAACCTCTGAAATCCACAACTGAAAAAGAAGCCGGCATGGGAGGCACAGGAAGAACCCTGCTCACACTCACCCTCCCCTCAACCATCCTCACATCTTCCTCCTCCTCTTCATCACTCCTCTTCAAGCTCCCTAAACCCACTAGGGTTTTACTCGGCTTCAGACCACTATGCACAACCGCCGCCGCCGCCACAACTGCCACATCTCCCACCGAAACCAACCATATCGACTCCTTCCGTCACTCCATACTCTTGGACAAGCTGAGGGTCAGGCATCTTAAGGACTCTTCCAAACTCCCGCAGCCCAGGACGACTTCGGTGACGCAGCCACCGGTGGTTGGCGGGGTGGCTGAGAGTAGGGGCCAGAGGAAAGGTGTGACCTTTTCGAGTTTTGAGGAGCTGGGGTTGAGTGAGGAGGTTATGAATGCTGTTAGGGAATTGGGCATTTCGGTTCCTACTGAAATTCAGGGGTTGGGTATTCCGAGTCTCTTGGAGGGGAAGAGTGTGATTCTGGGCTCGCATACTGGATCTGGGAAGACATTGGCTTACATGTTGCCAATTGTTCAGGTTAGCTCTGCGTGTTATTCTGTTTGGTTTTTCATGATTTTGGACTCCGTGCTTCTGCTTTAACAGTGTTTAATTGGTTCCTGTGTAGTGCCTTTATTGGGTTGTTAGTTTAGACAAACATTAGTCATCCGGGAAGTTCATGGGTTCATTGAAATCTAAAAAATGAAAGAAAGAATGAGGAGACTTGGTATTTACCGGAATATGTATGAACTCCTGTTCATTTCTGTAAATGCAATAGGCTTACTAACTAGTGAGGCCTTACAGATTCTTCCTAAACACAACTCAGTGATAGCCATTATTCATCCGGAACAATTTAGGGTTGTTATTAGACACCCATGGATGCTGAGCAGTGTGATATTATGCTTCTTGCCACTGGAATTACTCATTATTGTTGTAAATCATTTCGGTACTGAATATAAAGTTTGTGATGAGTTTGATCAATATCCCAGGTTGTTGTACAATGTGAATCATCTGATATATTTGAAGCGACTTTTTGAGTAAAATACGTGTATTTTTCAGATGTTGAGACAAGATGAGGCGTTGAGCGGGATGACACTAAAGCCCAGACGTCCTAGAGCTGTAGTACTTTGCCCCACAAGAGAGCTATCTGAGCAGGTTTCTATTCTGGGTTCATGTTTTCACATTGAAATCTGCAATCAAAACTTCAATTTTAAATAAGAGTACTTTTCACAGGTTTTCCGAGTCGCAAAATCAATAAGTCATCATGCAAGGTTTAGGTCAACAATGGTGAGTGGTGGGGTGCGCTTAAGACCTCAGGAGGATTCCCTTAATGGTCCGATTGACATGATTGTGGGGACACCTGGCAGAGTTTTGCAACATATTGAGGAGGGTAACATGGTATATGGTGACATAAAGTATCTTGTAAGTGTCTATGACAGTTTAATATTCTTACCTTGTAACCAGCTATGCTATTGAACGTCTGCATAGTTCATTTTCTCAGGCTTCACAGGTGCATTGCTCCTTTATAGGTACTAGATGAAGCTGATACCATGTTTGATCGTGGTTTTGGACCAGACATTCGCAAGTTTTTGAAACCACTGAAATCCCGTGCAGAAAAAGATAATGATCCAGGGTTTCAAACTGTCTTGGTCACTGCTACACTGACAACGGTATTTTAACTGACACCTATCTAATTTCGCTTATCAACTGACATTTCTTTCGTCCTTGGTCATCTTCATTCCTTGATGTGCGACATTGTAACTCGCCAACTCCCTAAAGTTTACCAATTCTGCTTTGTATCTTTCATTTTTTGAAATACGCCAGTTATTAACACTGTAGAAAATGAAACACGTGAGTGAAACGATATCCGAGTCCAGTGTAAATTGCATCTAATGACTCATCTGTAAACCATTGTAGTTTTGTAGATGGTAAACAGATACGACTGAGATGAGCATTGCATAATTATTCAAAGTGCTACATTAACGAGTCATGATGATTTTTCTTGATTTTTTGTGCTTTTTTATGCGGTTATCAATGCAGACAAAAAAACATTGTATTTGAATGTGGGGGATTGTGAATTTAAGCATGAAAAGTGAATTACAAGTACACACTAACAGGAAAAACCAGAACAATATTGTTATGACTTTTGGGAAGTTAACATTTCATTGAAGGGACTACTGGTGAATGGAAAAACTTTTTGGTTGAAATGACAACTATTCATTAGGTATGGAATAAATCATAATAGCATACAGATAGAAAAATAAACTCCCATGCATCCTGATCTAATGACTTGGTTGATGGACAAGTTATTTTGAGAGTAGGAATATCTAGTTTAATGTTAATAGAGGGTATGTGGGAAGTCAAAATGCAAAGCTGGAGAATCGTTTCAGGGGAAGAGAGACACATAAAAGAGAAGGAAACCATAAACTGAAGTTACATGAATTCATGCTTTCTTTGTCTATTTACTCTCTCTTAATAGATTGGTCACAGTTATGTTTCAATGGAACTGTGAAGCTTCTTGGAAATAACAGAGTATTAAGAATCATTACGAGGTACTGCCAAAAAGAAGTTTCAAACTTGAATACTGTAGTTGCAAATTAAAGATCAAAACGACCCAAGGCTACCTTCAATAAATCGCATGGCTCAACTTAGTGGCATAACAGTGAAGAATGTACTCCCGATGAAGATCATTAATTGGGGTGCATTGTATTTATTGTTCTTCAACCTTTATCAAATTATGACTGTCTAGGTAGTGTGGAGTTCATAATAGAAAAATATTTGATCAGGATAATGGACTTGGGAGACGCTGGAGAACTTGTGTGAAGAACTTATCAGAAGTGGATCCCTTAATTGTGCTTGGGTCACTAACTTAGCAAGTGTATGGAAGAAGTATAAGTGTATTACCCTGTAGATGTGCAACCTTTGTTAGTTCAGCTCCACAATTTGATAAACAAGTTAATTTATTTTTACTTTGCATGCAGGCAGTGCAGAAGCTCCTAGATGAGGAATTTCAAGGAATCGTACACTTACGAACCTCTTCTCTTCATAAAAAAATTGCATCTGCTCGCCATGATTTCATCAAATTATCTGGTGGTGAGAACAAGCTGGAGGCTTTGTTGCAGGTCTGTTTTTGCTGATAAATGTGCATTATCTGACCACCCACTAGATCGAAGTATCAATAGGCCAGTCGATAAAAATTTGGGGCGTCATAAAATACTTGCTATAATTTTTAGTTACATGGAAAAAGGCCAGCTTATTTAAAAGCCATTGGCTATGTTGTGTTGGTTCCTAAGGCCCAACAGCCGCTTTCAAGTTCTTCCACATCTCGGTGTCTGAATTTTAAGATCAGTGAAATTTATAACGAAATTATTCCCTTCAGTATCCTGTTGGCATTACTGCAGGTTCTTGAGCCCAGTTTGACAAAGGGAAACAAAGTTATGGTGTTCTGCAATACATTAAACTCTAGTCGTGCGGTAGACCATTTTCTTGGTGAAAATCAAATTTTTACTGTCAATTACCATGGGGAGGTGCCTGCAGAAGAGAGGTGAAAATCAGATCTTTATTTGAATGTTCAAAAGGAGCTTTTATTGGCATGTTTCCTGCTGCTCTAACTGTTATAGGAAGTTCTTATATATGAGAATATATGCTAACCTTATTCTACAGATAGCCTCCTTTAACCACTTCCACAACTAACAAGACGCACAGAAGATAGTTAACGTGCCCAATTGTAGATATTAAGCTTGTAAACTAAGATTTATATGTGTGGCTTCGTCCTTTCTCCTTACAGAGTTGAGAACCTCAAAAAATTCAAGACTGAAAGCGGAGATTGCCCAACGTTGGTCTGTACTGACTTGGCTGCCCGAGGATTGGACTTGGACGTGGATCACGTCATCATGTTCGACTTTCCACTAAATTCTGTAAGCATCATCTGTTTATTGTTGTAGATTTCAACGTTATCTTTCAAAAATGTTAGTTAATATCCTTTGTAACCTTATGAATTTGTGTTCAGATCGACTATCTCCATCGCACTGGTAGAACTGCTCGCATGGGTGCAAAAGGTGTGTGTTCACCTTGTTATTTTTTCCTCATCCTCCCTGATCTGGTTCATGCCGCTGATAGGCCTCTGTCAGGCCGTGAGGGTTTAGCCTGGTGATCAGGTGGGTGGGCAACCATCCCCAAGGTTACTGGTGAGACCCTGGTAGCCTGGTTTGGGGTGCGAGTTCTGTTTTGTTTTTTATGTTTCTATTTTTGCTATCAAGTGAGCACTCATATAAATGGGAAGAACAAAAGAAACTGCTCCGGAAATGGCAGAAGTGATCTTAAATGTTGCAAAATGAATCTTAAATAGCTGAGCATCAACATGATGCTTAGAAAACCGGAACGCCATACTAGCATGATCATGTGAATCTGAGCTGTCTTGATCTAGTTATTTGAATAATTCATGATATTAAAGAAAGGACAGTGCAATTGTTACCATCAATTGTTTTTACAGGAAAAGTAACAAGCCTTGTCACTAGGAAAGACCAAATTCTGGCCACCAAAATTGAGGAAGCTATAAAGAAGAATGAGAGCTTAGAATCTCTCTCAGTTGATCATGTGAAGAGGGACATTGTCAGAGATCGTATCAATACAGTCACCAGAAAGGCTTCATTAGCTAAAGCTTCAGCTAAGACCAGCAAAAACAATTCAGCAAAACCAAATAGTCGGAACCCGGCATCTCCAAGGACGTCAGAATTGAGATTTGGAAAAGCATCATCTATTGCCAGCAAAAATGCATCAGTAAAAACACCGACGACTAAAAGATCAACCCCAGCAGCATCAGCTGGTAGGAGCTCTCCCTATACACCTAAAAAGCCATTTTCTGCTACTACTAAGGTATCAAAGCCAGGAAAATCTTCGAGTCCAAGTAGTTCAAATAGAATTTCAAGTGGTGGAGGTAAACCAACTAGAGGAAAATCCAGTGATTCGAAATTGAATGTTGTTGGCTTCCGGGGCAAAAGCACAAGGCTACAATAATTTTAGTCACCAATAACTCAACATTTTACTTCACTTTTTCAAAGCAACATAAAGTTGTGTTCCTGTTGGCTCTGATGTATATTCGTCTTTGTATGTCTGAAAACCACATGCGGGTTGATGTTCTTGAACTGGCATATAAAATTAGAAGCTTCTGGTAAATGCATTCAGAGATTTCATTTTGCGCATTTAGCTCACTGAGAATTCGATTTAATTCTAATTTCACTGAAAACTGATATTTGTTGGATTATTTATTTATTTATTTGGAAACTTAGTCTCTCAAATGGTACCCTCCAAGTTTATTTATCAAAATGGTTTACTTTTTAGAATTGTCATTTTAAATGGTGGTTTGATTAAGCCCAACCGGCAATCGCTGTTTGAAACTAGCATTGGACAGTTGGATTAGTGCACGTTTGAAATTGGCACTGGAAGACCACCACTTGAAACGGAGGTATGTGTTTAAATCCAGTGCTAATTTGAAACCACGGTTGCTCTTAAACTAGTGTCGGTTTCAAATCATGGTTTGACATGACTGCTCTCTAATGAAAATCGAACATTCGAACCGCCACTGAAAATCCCAATTCAACTTCAACCACCGTTTGAAACGATAGTTCCCCTTCGCAGGAGACGACATCATTTTGCGCATAAAACATGCGACCATCGTTGAATTAGATGAACCGATTAAGTTTTATTTAACTGCAACCACAGTTTGAAACGGCTGTTTGTTAGATTTGAAAATCCAACCCCCTTCTTCCTTCCTTACTTTAACTCGCAGCAAACCTAAAACACTAAGCCGCCTTCTACTTCCTTCTGTCCGCCCTAGCACCGTTGCTTTTAGCAGTCAATTGTCGTAAAAGTTTGTCAAATTTGTTTAAGAAATGTAAGTTCTCCAATTGGCAGTTGAGTTGGATGTGTTGTTCTGCCATGGTTATGTTGGTGAATTTTGAGCTTAGGATTTGCATGGAGAGTTTGGATACATGACTAGAAGTTTTGGATTCATTGGTTTGCTTAGGATAATGGTTTTGATATCTTCTAGATTGATGTTTACAAATTGAGGTTTGCGGTTTAGGGCAAGTGGTTCAAGTGTTTTGTTTGTGGTTATTGTTGCTCAAATCTTACTTGTTTTGATGTTTGTGATCAATTTATTGTTGGTTATGTGTGAATTATTGTGGATTGATGTTGTCTACAAGAGTGGTAATTCAACATGTTTTGGATGTTACACATCAATTTATGAATTATTTTGATAGTTGTGATCTATTTGTTATTGACTTATTTAGCTATGTCGGTCAACAATTTCAATTTTGATGATACAATCATGAGAACGTTAGAGAGTCTAGATAACCCATTTGTAGATGAGTATGACCATGAACAGTTAAAAATCTTTAATGGAGATAGTGATGAGAATGAGGATGAGGTGGAGAATAGCGTATAGTTTATTCGGCGAATAAGATGTTGACTGTGAGCGAGGCGATGATATAGATAATGACGGTGACAATGATGACGAGTATGACGGTGAACCAAGTAAGTATTTTGAGACCAATCAGTTTTTAAACCTAGTAGATTATATGACAGCGAGGGCATACCCAAGTATTTAGATTATTCTGCCTTTAGCAACATCTAAAATTGGGTTATCGAGGAAGACACCCTGTTGCTATATAAAAGCTCGGATAATAGTGCGTTTTACAAGAGACAGAAATTTGTGGCCAAGGAGGAAGCGATTCATACTTTTCAAGTGTATACCCTGCAAAACCAAGTGAAATATAGAGTTGCTAAGTCGAATATGGAATTTCTCAACTTGAAGTGCCGAATGGATGGCGTCAAACGTATAAGTTGCAAATGGCATCCTAGGATTGTCAGAAGAAGAGATCGTTGATGTTTGTTGTCAGTGTCTACAACGGACCAGACAAGCACTTCATTGGATGGAAGATGATGGAGTTTGTGAAGGAAAATTTACGAATTTCTCTAACTCAAGATTGTGAATTATTTCAAGAAGACATATTTATGAGATTTCATACCTGAAAACTTGAAAAGGGCGACAAAAGGCAATGAATAACTTGTTTTGTGGTTGGAATGAGCTCAATACTTGCCTGCATACATGGAGATGCTTCAGAAGTCGAACCCCAAGACCGTTCTGTATTAGTGCAAGACACCAATGGATGTCATGACGATGTGTGTGCACAGAGTGTTTTGGATATTCGGCCTGAAAATTAAGGCATTCAAACACTATCGGTCTGGATATTCGACCCACAATGAATAAATTGATGCTCTGGTGGTTACATGAAATACCCTAGGAAATATGGGCTTTAGTTTACGACGGGTTCGGAAGGCGTTAAGATTTCATGACGATGAATGCGAGTAAGGTGTTCGAAGGGTGGGAGAGATTTGTCAATAACAGTGATGTTGTATTACACATTGAAACAAACAAACAAGTACTTCATGCAGTGGAGACATAAGTTCGCCAATCATGAAAATAATTTTTTTCCTTTGATCGAGATGGATTTAGCGAAAATGGTTGAGCAATTGGTTATGTATGAAGTAACCTTATATGATTACTTTAGGTATGTAAGAGAAGTTAAAGTGATTGGTACAAACGGAATGCGTTGCAAAGTTAAAGTGACTGATCTAATTATATAGTTTCTCTCTGTCATTCAAGGTGCTGAGAAGTACGATCGAACCGCTTTGCAGGAGTATAAAAACTGGTCTGACAGGATCACTCGCTAAATCATCTACTCACCCACTTTACAGGCCCCCACTTATCAGCTTGCTACACCTAAGCGTGCATCACTTGTGAGTAATATAATTATGCAATCACATTCTTTTCAAATATTTATGGTACATTTATAAGTTATTGCTTTCTATATTTGCAAATCAAGTGTGCAGCTGTAAGGTGGCCGCTGAGATCTTTATGAGTGATGTGACAACCCTATATATATTATTCACACCAGATATGTGATTTTGATTATTCAAGATTCTGTCGAAAGAAAAAACAGAGATCTACAACTTCTTAAGAACATTCAAAGTTAGATTCTTAATGGATTTATGCTAGTAGAGCCATCAAAGTCCGAGTGCAGAGTAAAGATTTCATATTTCAACTCAACATTGTGTTTTCCGATTTTTAATCAAATGATGTCTGAATCTTTCAATATTTCTTGATAGATTTTGACCATATATACATGGAAAAAAGTGGAGACTTGCAAAATAGAGAATTCTAGTTCTACTTAATTGAGACTTGGATACGCGTGATATAATTAAAAAGGGTTTCACACCTCATTCATAACATGGAAGCCTCCTCTTTGGAGCTATAAAAGCCTTTTCAAAGTTCTCTATCCTTTTAGTGTCCAAAATTCTCAGTAAGATTCACTCCCAAAAAGTCAATGGAGATCAGAAAGGGAAGTCGATCACCAAAGGAAAGAGCGAGTTGGATTTGAAAGGTTTTAACATTCTTACTTATTTTTGTATTTTTTCATGGCCATTTAAGGATAATCTCCCATGTACATACAGTTCAGGGTAATTAACTTGTGGCATTAATGTAGTGAGTTTATTGTTTTTCAATGAAAAGAGTGCAATTTATAAGATAAAAAATGGCGGTTCATGATTATTTATGTTTATAGTTGAGTTTTTTATGTGTCTCACATTGAAATCTGTTCATAGTTTAAGTGTTTGATTATGAGAAAGTTGTTTATATTTTAATATTGATGTGTTTATGCTTTGTAGTTGTGAGTACTAACTTCATGATAGTTTGATCTAACAATCACATAGAATAACACATCAACTTGGAAACAGAGACGTATTTCTTTATTATCAAACACCTAAATATCACTACTACAAAAGAGACTTACGACGACACTTATATGACCACAGGTTTTAATCCGAGGCACATAGCAAACTCGACCATTAACTAGGAGACACTATATTCACCGCCATCTTTTCAATAAGGTTGTACTCTTTACCTTGTGGTGTCGTGGACATCTAACATCATTTGAATCAGACACTCAACACACAAGACTACCTCTGTGGACATCTTACATAATTCGAATCTACACTATAATTGCAGCTTTTGTTCAATTGAAAACCAGCTATGCCGCTTCCAAAACAGTCAAAATTATATATCTAAATTATTTATTTTTATTTTTTTAATGTGGCAAAAACTCAGCCGGAAAGGGCCAAAAAACTTAACTGACCAAGAGAAATTGTTGTAAATCATCGAGCAAAAAATTTTGTCGTAAAACGGCCAATAGCAATCCAGTTTAATTGGCAAGAAAATAAGTGCAATCTACCAGAAACTTCTTTCCGAAAACTGGAGGGAAATTTACCGAAAAAATTTATCGACGGCGTCGTTCGATCCATAATTTTGTTTATTAGAAAAGTGATTGGAATTTTTACAAATTCATTTTTCTCATAGTGTTTTGGGCACTCCGACCAAATTTCTTGCCGAAATGCTGTGCTTTTTTTTGTATAGTCAAACTTAATTATGGTATGATGCAAAAAAAAATAATGAACTCTATGAAATTTAATTGAGTCTTGGATTTTGTAATGTTGCTTAATGTTATAAAATCCATCGGATGTAAATGGGTATTAAAACGAATAAAGACTTACGATGAAACATTGAGAAGGATAAGACATGTCTCGTAGCCAAGGAATTCACTTAAAGATAAGAAATCGACTATCCTGAGACCTTTCTCATGTATTTGAGAAAGATTCTTTTTAAGTGATTATGGTGCTAGTGGACCATTTTGATCTTGAATGACATCAAATTGATGTGAAGACTGTATTCCTTAATGGTGACTTAAACGAGAATTCTTTTATGAAATAATATAAATGTTTCTCCTTCAACGAAAGTGAGCAATTAATTTGTATACTTAAAAAACTAATACACAGATTAAGAGAAGTATCTTGTCAATTGCATCTTAAGTTTCATGAAGTTGTCACTTCTTTTGATTTTGAAGAGAATGTTATGGATAATTCTATATTGCAGAAGGTTAGTACGAATAAGATATGCCTTCTAATTTTATTGCGAATGATGTTTTCCTTGAAACACATGATAGAGAGTTTCTATCATCAGGTAAATGATATTTTTTTTTGCAACATATGATAGAGAGTTTCTATCATAAGGTGAAATAACTTTTAGCTAAGAATTTTGATATGAAAGATATGGGTGAGGCATCTTATGTCATCGATATAAAGATCCATATGGAATGATCTTGAGGCGTGTTGGGCACCATTTCTCAAGAAATTTATATCAATAAAATTCTTGAAATATTTAAATGAAAAATCATTCACCGAGTAAGTCACCCATTATGGAGTTGTGACAAATTCACTTTGGATCAGTATCCAATGAATAATCTTGAACGGGAACGCAT
>NQLW01000032.1:1655800-1692131 GCA_002312845.1 Kalanchoe fedtschenkoi | reverse complement strand
TTATACCATTTAATAAGTCATGGCTTTGTTATCTGGGTTGGAGAGCATTGAAGATAAAGGATTGAGAGATCATGGAAAGTAATGTGCGGTTTTGAGAGAAGAAATATAAATAGTTGTTACCGAATCATGGAGGGATTTGAAGAGAAATGAGAGGAAAAATGAAAAGTTATTTCGTAGTATGAGAGAAAAAAATAGAGTATAATTTAATGTTTATTTATTTAAATATTCATAAGAAATACGAAATATAAAAGATAAAAAACAGTTCCGCTTCATATACTTATAAATTCTCTAAATCAGATTTAATCCCTCCAAATCATATTCCTTTAAAATTTCGAGAACAAATTCTCTCTCTCCAAATCCTTGTACTTACTCTCATCTCTCTCCTAAAATAAGTTCAAGATCAAGAACACGCGTTTAGACTATGTTTGGTTTAGCGAAAATTTAATTTAAAGAAAAATTTGTGAGAAAATGAGAATGAATCATTTATTTGGTTTAGAGAAAATTGGAGATTGATAACAAAATGGAAAGTTAGATGGAAAATATGAAGAAAATTTGTGTAAAGAATGTTTTAATATTTTTTTAAAAAAATTTCACTCTTAATCAAATAAGGAGAAAATAAGATAGATTTCATAGAAAATTCACTTTCCCTCAAATTTTATTTTCTCTCAAATTTGGTGGAAATAAAAATGAGATGGAAAGTTAATTATTCCTCATGAAATTCATTTCATTTTTCTTTGTTTGGGGTGGGTGTAATCCTATTTTTTGAACATGTTGTAATACTGCATCCTGTCAATAAGTAATTTTGAGTCAGATAAACTATGATACAACACCCCTATTTACCGTGCGTCAGCTCTTACACACCTCAAGCGTATCTAAAACGCAAATGTCAAAGTATCCAGACTTGAACCCAAATCATAAAATTTCTAAACAACAATCAAAATCACTAAACTAACACCTTATTTATAATGTATAACTTGTGGTTCAAGAAATAGCAAAGGGAAAGCTATATAGAGTATTTATGCTGAGTTTGATTGTTCTGTGGAACATTTGTGCTTCTTCTTTTATGCTTGACAGTACGAACGCATGTGTTAACGTTCACATTAGATAAACTTCAACTTCATTGAGGGTTATTTTGATGTTCGAGGATGTTACATATCAGTATCGTAACGATGTGTGATGCATATGTATTTCCTAAAGAATAGGGCACCAAGGCTTGGTGCTCCCAAATTGCTGCCACATCTTTCTTATCAGGGTGAGACAGTTGCTGTTATAAGGTTCATTAAGTACCATTTGGCCTAAAGTCAATTGCCTAAACATCCCTCAAACTGACATGTAAATTACGTACCTAACTCGAAATCAGATTACCAGCCCAGAAAAGACACACATCATTAATTACAAGAATGATCAGACATGTGCTACAAAAGCCTTTTCATGGTACCAATCAAAGCGTGTCGACTAGCTATCCTCTCACACTTCTGTTCTCACATTTTACTGCAAACCCGCGCTCGATCACATAAATTACATAATACTTGATGAGACATAAGTTACAATTCGGTGTGAGTGGTAATTGATCAATATTAATTCTATTGCATTCAATTGTATAGTAATTATTTCATTCTATGTATTCAATTATATTGTAGTAAGTGTATTCAATCTATGTATGCAATTGTATTGTAACACATTCAGCAAGATTTTTCATCCAACTCTCGAATAGCGGGGATACTATCGTCATCCAACCGCTAGTCAAAACTTTGTCATTTTTTGGTCATTATGTTTCGGAGAAGTTGACTAGGGACTATTAAAAAGTTTGGCTAGGTCATGTGTTGTTGAGTTGGTTGTGATGCCATCCCGAAGATCACCATCGAGAAGGCGAACAAGTCGTTGGTAAGACCAAATTATTCGGTTCATTACATGCTTAACTCACCTATTTTTTTACTATTTGAGAGTGTTATTTAATGATTTAAGCTAATTTTTATATTTCAGTGCGAATTTAGAATTTAATGCGAAAACATGCTAAAATAGAGTATGTATTTAGTACAAAAAAGGATAAAATCGGATTGAAGGTCAAAAATCATTGTCTAAGCCGAGTACAAAGCCGCATATTGAAGACATCAGCCGCATGCGACCGAGGTGATGTGGCAAGGGAGATACTCATGGCGCGATAAGAAATTAGCAAGAATGGCTGACTCAGAAGAGGCCGTGCACACGTGCTGAGCGCACGAGAGAGTATTTAATGTGCGCAATGCATGAAGTTTTCTAATTCTGAGTCATCAGATCTTTCTAACTTTTGAGGGGCATCACAATCACACCCAATGTTTGATTTGACCGATTCACATTATCACAAAAAAAAAGGAAATAAAAATCTACAATTTCTAAAGAGAGGTCAACGCTTAATTTTTGACATATTTCTGCCAGCTGGACAGTCAAAGTCGATGGATATATTGTTCTTTATTTGACTACTAATTTGAATAGAATTTCTCTTCTTCTTGGAAGTCTGAATTCTATTGTATCTAGAAGATAATCATAAGAGGATTTAGATCGAATTTGTGCAGATTGCATTCCCTAAGTTGGAAGCCACATAAATTAAGCTATATAAAGAGGTCTTCACCCCCTCTTTTAAGTGTATCTCAACATCGCATACACAAATCTCTTTTAATTTTTCGGATTCTCTCTCTAGTCTCTGCTTGTCTGAGGATTCATTCAAAATTCTCCGGTGGAGGGTCGCAAGGGAAGTCACTGGAGAAAAGAGCAAATATGATTTGCGAGAGGGTTGTTCCTACTCATTCTACTATGTATCTTTCAATTGCTATGTGTACTTCAGGTGCTACAACTTATATATTAATATTGTGAGATTATTGTTCCAAATAAAATGCGTGTTATTACAAATTTTATTTAATAGAATAGTCTGACAACCTATGTTATCTTATAATTATTCTATAATTTATTACATGACTTTCATTTTTAGTATTATTTATTAACACAATCAGAAGTTACTCACTTGAGCTATGTGTTTATCTACTGATTCTCTTCTTTTTTTAAGTGTTGTATGTCACCAACTCAATTCACAAAATCTTCATACTTGTATTGTTTATTTTTCTTTTATAGTCAACAGCGTTATAGATACCTGAATCGATCTTGACTTACTACTTGTTAGTGATGGAGTTACAAATTTTATTTGCTAGTAAATATTTCTATAATTTTTTCAGGCTCAGAGAGAAACTGCGCACGCGACCGCTTAAGCCGAGCGCTCGCACTTATCTATATTTGAAGTTTTTTCATTTTAAGTGTCTCCCGCGTGCGCCGCTTACTAACTTTAGCGCACAAGATTTTTTTGAGATTTTTCTCAAATTTGCTTGATTGATCCACTAATCCTTTGACCAACTTTTACTGAATCGATGGATCCTTAGTTTTAGGATGAACCGTTCCTATCATACGAGGACCTTGAGCAACTACTTCGTCAGAGAAGAGCAGATGATAGAGCAGCCAGACAAACAGCGGGTATGGCAGCGCGATAACAACTTAGAAAGAGGACAATGAGAGACATGACTACACTAACATTGCACGACCAACTTCTGTGCATTCAGCCTGATGATGAAGATGATGCTAACTTTGAAATAAGGAGTAATATTTTGCACCAACTTCTAAAATTTTAAGGGATGCTGAAAGAAGATGCTCAGAGACATCTTCAGAAGTTCAACATGGTTTGCACCACGATGAATTTTACGAGAGCAGACCATGATCGGTTTAGGTTTATGGCATTCCCGTTTTCCCTTGTTGATTATCTAAAGACTAATTATTGTATATATTTGCAAGTACTATTACAACATGGAGCGAGTGAGATGCAAGAAGAATTTCTTTGTAAGTACTCTCTTATAGCAAAAGCCACTTCAAATAAGAAAGGATATATGTAATATTAAGTCACAACCAGATGAAATGGCATCTAATACTAAGAATGTTTCAGACGTATGATGACAGAGTGTCAAAGCCATGAGTTTATGGAGCACACATTGATCGTTCTTCATCGAGGGCATGATAATACAAGAGCGGAAAGTGTTGGATGCCACAGCTAGTGGTTCAATTCTAAACAACTATCCTGATGAAGTGTGGAAAATCATTGAAGATATGGCAAAAAAATGATCGCTCGTCCAATTCTCAAAATCATACTCGCGGAGTACACACGGTTTCCACCTAAGATACACCACCACCAGTAGGTACGTCCTCAGAGATATCAAATATGAAGGCCTTGATGCACAAGATGATGAAATAAATGAATGACCAAGTAGGAGTCGCATTAATCATTATTTTCTTTTTGGGTTGGAAAAAAATAAATCAACTGATGTTAATCACCGTTGAACTTCAGAAAATAATTATTGATCATCAAAGTAAGACAGACGTATCAATAGCAAATCTTAATTGACAAGTGAGACAACTAGTCATGAATATCAATGACCTAAGAGCATAACATAATCGACTTTGATCCCTAACTTGAGAAGAATCCATTCTCTAGTGTCACTGCAGTTACTTTAAGGAGCATGATGCAATTGTCAAAAGTCGAAATTCCAGAAGTCGATGGATTTATTGTATTTAGATTGGAGTCGAGTTCAAGCCCGTGCACGAAGGGGAAGGAAGATACTGTCACCACGCATGCAACTAATAATTTTGTGCACAACCTGTTACCTAGTCTAGTCTTTGTTTACTATATTGATTCATGTCATACTAAAAAACCTATAAATCTATTTTTTGAGTAGGCCAGTAACCAAAGGAAACATCCAGGGCATAAGAAGGATGCAGCCTTAATAATAGATTGTCGGCATGAATTGAACAAGTCAAATTTAGAGCGCCTCCTCATGAAGGAATTTAGTTAAAGAGTATGCGGATTGAACCTGAGTCACCAAGCAATGATCCTCCTTCGAGATTGAATACACGTCTTGAGATGGAATTTAATAAGATTTATTCAATGTTAGTGAGTGCTTGCGACCTGTATCAAAGTTTCAAATCTTGTAAGGGCAACCACAAAGGGAACAAGGTAAATTCAGAGTTCGCAGACATTCAGTTGGGTAGGCCATCATGACCGAAATGAGAGGTATTGTCTAGCCTAAGACGTAAAATAAAGGCGCTTGTTGAGAGGCAACTTAATTTTATTTTCAACATTTTACTTAGATAGTAATATGAGATTGTTGCCTGCTAACACTATATTTCATTGAGTCTTCAACACAATAACAAATTCGAGTGTAGGGTTTTTATAGGAAAAATTATCAAATTCGAGTGAAGGCATGAATTATAAAAAAAATTGCGTCCTAATGGTCAATAAAAAATAGAGAGAGTGAAAAAGTTACAAAGGAAATTTCAAAAAAAGTGAAAAGAAAAATAAGATCATAATTGATAGAGTTGTGGGGGAATTTTTTTTTTTACAAAACTTAATGTTTAAACTGTCAAGTTTTCTGAATATGAGCTTGTGTCCTAAACCACAAGCTAATATCCCATTGATGTGGAGCGAAATCACAGTTTGGGTATTCACTTATTCTTGGTTTGGTGAAGGATAGCCAGTATTTTTGCATAACTAGTAAGGCATGCTCATTTCTTGATTTTGACATTAGTGTTATTGATTAGCCTTGGAAATGGCTGACACATGTGAAAGCAGGTGCGTATATGTAGCTAAATAAGGTTGATACCAGTAACTTTGTCTTTATTATAATTGTTTGTTAGATGCTTGTATGTGTGAGTGGACAGCAATGTAAAGGTATATAAAATTAAATTACATAGTATAGAAACTGAATAATTTGATACTCATGTTTTTATTTCATACTTGATGACGCTTAAGAGTTAGTGTGTGGTATTTAATGAGACCAAATTATTCGGTCCATTATATACTTTCTTAAGTGTTGTAGGTCACCAATTCAATTTACAAAATCCTCCATACGTATATTTTAGTTTTTTTTGTATTTACTAATGTTACAGATCTCCCATCCTCGTGGATTGACCCTGAGTTACTGCTTGCTAGTGATGAAGGAGTTAAAAATTTATTTGCATAACACTATCAATGACTTGAATTATTAGTCCTCCGTGGAGGAGGGGAACCCAATCTACTCGCAGTGGGTCGCTTATCACGAACAAGACCTTGAGTATTTATTTTTATTTATATAAAAGAGATGCTCATTTAGGCAGCACACCTTAAAAGTGTTGTCGGCGTCTAGAATTTCATTAACGAGATGTTTTCCTTGTAATCTATCTTGACTTATGCAAATACCCTTGCAACAGTCTTGGAGGAAGAAAGAAGACATGATGGCGGCTATATATTTTACCAAGATCAAAGGTCTTGTCGGCCAAATCGGTCGAAAAAAAGTTAGATGACAATGTTATATCTTATCTCCTTACTGGATTAGATACACATAATAATCTGTTTTTTCAGTCAATAGCCTCCAACGATGATGTGAGTGATTTTTATGCACAGCTTTTGTCGTATGAAACACTTCTGAATCTATAAAATGATGGAGGCCAGTATTACTCATCAGCTAATCCTGCTTCTGGTGGTCGTGGCCAGGGAAGACATCGGGGTTCTGGTAAAGATAAAGGGTGCAGTGGTGACAAAAATGGCCATAGTGATGGGTCGCGACCTCTCTGTCAGTTATGCTCCAAAAAAGACACACAGTCCATACATTCTGAAAGCACTTTGATGATAATTTTTCTAGTAAATTTGTCAATTTTTAGAATTCCATTGTGGCAATTAATTCTTTCTATGTTGTAGACACTCATCGGTACTTGAACGTAAGTGTGATAGACCATATAAGTGGAGAGATTGTGAAACTTACAACTTGTGAAAAATATAGTGGATTGGAGCAAGTTTGTGTTGTGAATGCAGTAGGTATACACATAGGTCATGTTGGTCCTACTATGTTTCATACCTCTCATGGGAAGCTTTTCCTCAACAACATATTTCGCGTTTCTCGTGTCATGAAATGTCTTTTATCTGTTCACTATCTTGCTAATAGTAATAGTGTCTCAGTTACAAGAATTACACGAATTATATGTGATTGAAGGGAAATATTTTATGATTTACAAGAATTAATTCTATAAAATATTTTATGTTGCTAATAATTACAAGAATTACGAGTAGACACAATCTCAATTTTTGCAAATTGTGATTGAAGGGAAATGTTGAGACATCAATTATAATTATATGTGAATTGTAACCAATCTATTCAATTCTATGATCACTAATGCATTCAATCATTTTATAACTGATGTAAGCTACATATAAGGAATTGTTTCTAGCATATATTAGCATGTAGTCACGTCCCTATGAGATGTTAGGCCCCAAGTACAGCAGCGGATAAAATAATCGAACAAGTAAGGCACAAAAGTACACCAGATTTAACGTGATTCACCTTTAAAAGGCTACGTCCACGGGACAAACTCCGATATATTCTTCCACTAAATTATAGTGGGTACAAAGAGAGATGTGGGACAGACCCAAAATAGTGACACTCAAAGTGTTTCCCGAAAATACCCAAAATATTTTCCTCACTATTTTTGTCACTCCCCCATGAAAAATTATCCCACTAATTTTTCCCCTATCTTTCTCTCTTCCTCTCTCTATTTCTCTGAGGCTGTGAGATTGTGGGATGATCAAATGAAGCAGAGGAACTGCCTATTTATAGGCAAGTTCCCCCGCGTAAACGCGTTGCAGCCCGCCATTGCTGACTTCCTTCACAGCCGCCACATTTGACAATTCTCCACAGCCACCCATGTTTTCAACTTGTGTGGGTCTCACCATGTCGAGGGACCCCACACCCACTACAAATCTCCCCCTCCCGGTCACATGGAGGGATCCACCATTCCAGCCTCTGATCGACAGAACTCAAACTTTTCTCTTGGTAGAATCTTTGTCAACATGTCTGATCCATTTTCATCTGTATGGATCTTCTCAAGCTGTAATTGCTTCTTCTCCAAAACATCTCTGATCCAGTGATATCGAACATCGATATGTTTTGATCTCGAATGAAAGGAGGAATTCTTCCCAAGATGAAAGTTTGAGTTCTGTCGATCAGAGGCTGGAATGGTGGATCCCCCCATGTGATCGGGAGGGGGAGATTTGTAGTGGGTGTGGGGTCCCTCGACATGGTGGGACCCACACAAGTTGAAAACATGGGTGGCTGTGGAGAATTGTCAAATGTGGCGGCTGTGAAGGAAGTCAGCAATGGCGGGCTGCAACGCGTTTACGCGGGGGAACTTGCCTATAAATAGGCAGTTCCTCTGCTTCATTTGATCATCCCACAATCTCACAGCCTCAGAGAAATAGAGAGAGGAAGAGAGAAAGATAGGGGAAAAATTAGTGGGATAATTTTTCCTGGGGGAGTGACAAAAATAGTGAGGAAAATATTTTGGGTATTTTCGGGAAACACTTTGAGTGTCACTATTTTGGGTCTGTCCCAAATCTCTCTTTGTACCCACTATAATTTAGTGGAAGAATATATCGGAGTTTGTCCCGTGGACGTAGCCTTTTAAAGGTGAACCACGTTAAATCTGGTGTACTTTTGTGCCTTGCTTGTTCGATTATTTTCCTTCTCCAGATGTGGTAGTTTGTGCCACTGAGACTAATCATCTTGCTTGTTCTGGCCTCCATTTAGATCGAAAATCAGCAACAGTCTTCGATCTAAAAAATTTTCCAGCAGTGAATAGTAACTCCGTATAAGTGAACAGTACTGTATGTATGAACAGTACTCAGTACGTATGAATAGTACTGATCGTCTGAACAGGACTCAGTACTTAACAGTACTTCCGTACGTATGAATAGTACCAGCACGTATGAACAGTGCCCCCGTATACGTACTCCGTTTATACGAATAATATTACTGCCCGAATGGTTGTCTTAAAAATCTTTCTGATGTGGAAGATCAGACTATGCTGCAACCACATAGCATACTCATAATTTTAAGAGACCCCAACCTTTGCTCTGATGCCACTTGTTAGGTCCCAAGTACAGCAGCGGATAAAATAATCGAACAAGCAAGGCACAAAAATACACCAGATTTAACGTGGTTCACCTTTAAAAGGCTACGTCCACGGGACAAACTCCGATATATTCTTCCACTAAATTATAGTGGGTACAAAGAGAGATTTGGGACAGACCCAAAATAGTGACACTCAAAGTGTTTCCCGAAAATACCCAAAATATTTTCCTTACTATTTTTGTCACTCCCCCAGGAAAAATTATCCTACTAATTTTTCCCCTATCTTTCTCTCTTCCTCTCTCTATTTCTCTGAGGCTGTGAGATTGTGGGATGATCAAATGAAGCAGAGGAACTGCCTATTTATAGACAAGTTCCCCCGCGTAAACAACGCGTAAACGCGTTGCAGCCCGCCATTGCTGACTTCCTTCACAGCCGCCATATTTGACAATTCTCCACAACCACCCATGTTTTCAACTTGTGTGAGTTCCACCATATCGAGGGACCCCGCACCCACTGCATGAGACGCCTTACAAAATTTCACATTTACAAGATGCCCACAATTGTTTACTCCAGAGTAGATTGCGTGTCAAATTAGCAAATGGTGGCTCATTAACTCTAATCTGCTCCTTCTGCCGACTTTGCTTGTTCCCAGCCCGATTAAAAGTTACAGCACTAGGTCTTCAGATTAGCTAGAACCTACAACTAGCTGCTGTTCAATCACTGTTTATTTATTGTTCATGTAGATTTTACATCCATACATCACAATAAGTTTATAAGAGCATCTCCATTCAAATTTTGAGCCGAGTTTTGTGTTAGATTTCGAATTTGAAAACACTTTTAATTTAGAGGGGCTGTATAAAATTTTTTGATACAATATATAAAAACGCTATCTAATGCATGAAAAAAGTATATTAAAAGCGTCTTATGTAGTCTAGTTTTTTTATTAAATAATCATATTTTATATGACGCTTTTAATTTAAAAGTGTTGTATATAATTATAATTAATTATTTAAATCAATTTTTATGTGTTTACGGAGGTTTGTGTAAGGTTTGTTTCAATGTGAATGGAAAATTTATAAAAAAAAAATTTATGACAATACTGAATTAGCTTGACAAAAATTTCATATGACATAAGACAATCTTATTTTTAAAATTTAGATTTGTGTAAATGTGAATGCTCGGAGTCTGGTTTTTTTTGTGTGTGAAGTGTATGAGTATATTTTACTCAACTGCCCACCAGTGACCACCTTGTTGAAATTTATTGATTAGTAGTATTTTTCACGAAATGGTAGTTGTTAGTCGTCTAATGTTTCATATATGGATAATGTCCACATAAAAAAATGTTATTTAAAAAGTCAAGCAACAGAGAACAACAACCTTTTACTGAGGGATCCTCTCCACCGCCCACACCCCTTTTCGTCCTATCTTCCTCCATTGACTCTAAGTCCAACTAACCCTTATTCTCTTGTTTTAATTGAATTGATATCAGAAAATTAAAAGAAGAAAATTATTATGTTCCAAAAGAAGTATGCTAAATCTATCAACTAATGATGTCATAAAGAAAAGAACAATACGGAAAAGCAAAACACTACCTGGCCAGTCTTGATTTAATATACAAATTACAAACAACCATTCCTTCCATTTTTATTATTCTTTCTATCATACCATTTCTTTTAAATTTCACCACTTGAAAAAATTGCAGTCTTGAATCGTGATTTTTTTTTTAAAAAAACTGCTGTGATTTTAAAAATCACGATTTAAACTACGGGTTTTTTTATGAAAAAATATGTTTGATAACTGCATTTTTCTTAGGAAAAGCCACAGTTTTAAACCACAGTTTTAAAACTATCGGTTTGAACCATGATTTTCACGAAACAAACCGCAATTGTGAACCATAATTTTATTCAAATGAGATAGAAATTAAATTAAAATTTAAAAAATGATAAGATCGGATTGATATAAAAAACTCACAAAGAAGACCGTTAAAAACAAAACTTGCATGTCTTCTAATTGACGAATTTCCATTACTAGTATTAAATTATATATATACATATAAAGAGTTTTCCACTTTATATATGCTTATTTATTTATCTTCACAAATAGTATATCTACTGTATATTTCTGAATGTTCTTAACTTGCTTCACTAATGGAAAATATTATCAAAACAAATAGTTGCATTATGATACTTATTCCAGTAATTAATCCATTGACCTCAACTAATGTTTTTACTCCTACTATCTACATCCAAATGCATGGATGACCTACTACTTCCCTCCTCCATTTAATTTTGTTGTTTTCTTTTTTCATTATCTACTTTTATAAGAGAAATTCTTGGGTGGTGTTCACAGTTGACACCACCAATGAGTATTCGTCATGTGGCGCGTTGAAAAGTCAAAAAAATTTCAAACTAATATTAAATCGTCACGTGTAATTTCGATTTTTCAACAGGCTACGTGACAATTCTTAATTGATGGTATCCACCAGCATGGACACATCCACCCACGAATCACTCCTTTTATTAAAGCCCTAATTAAAGGTGGAGGGGATTAGTCACGTCACGTATCAGCATTTTACACTTGTCCTTGCCAAGCCAAATCTTTCACTTGGAATTGTAGGACCCCCATGCTCCTCCCTCCGTCGCTATAAATTTTCATGCATTCCTTCCTACTTGTTCAACTCATCTTCCTCGATCTCCTTCAATCCTCAACATCACATTTACACACAAGAGCTGCATTAAGATCCAGCCAGCCATGGAGGAGGCTCCGAAACACCACCTCACCAAACCCTCAAACTCTACTCTAGAAATCCAATCCCCGCCGCCGCCCGAAGCGGCTCCCCTTCGGATCATCATCATGGTCGCCTCCATTGCGGCCGGGGTCCAGTTTGGCTGGGCCCTCCAGCTCTCCCTCCTCACCCCTTACGTCCAGCTCCTAGGTATCCCTCACACATGGGCTGCCTTCATCTGGCTATGCGGCCCCATCTCCGGCATGCTCGTCCAACCCGTAGTCGGCTACCACTCTGACCGCTGCACCTCCCGCTTCGGCCGCCGCCGCCCATTTATAGCCGCGGGCGCTCTCCTAGTCGCCATAGCCGTCTTCCTCATCGGCTTCGCTGCCGACATCGGCCACCTCGCTGGAGACAACACCACCAAAACACCCAAAACACGCGCCATCGCAGTGTTTGTGGTCGGGTTCTGGATCCTCGACGTGGCCAACAACATGCTTCAAGGCCCCTGCCGCGCCCTCCTGGCCGATCTCTCCGGCGAGAATCATAAAAAGACTCGAACCGCCAACGCCTTCTTCTCATTCTTCATGGCGGTCGGAAATGTGCTAGGCTTCGCCGCTGGCTCCTACACCCACCTCTATAAAATCTTCCCCTTCTCCAAAACCGCCGCTTGTGACGTCTACTGCGCGAATCTGAAAAGCTGCTTCTTCATCTCCATTGCCTTGCTCATAACCCTAACCACCATCGCCCTCTCCTTAGTCAAAGAGAAACCGCTCGAAAAGCCAGAAGAGCTGCCCGGGAAGAAGGCCGGGAGCGTCCCGTTCTTCGGTGAAATCTGGGGAGCTCTGCGGGAGCTGAAGAAGCCCATGTGGGTGCTCCTCCTGGTCACCTGCTTGAACTGGATCGCTTGGTTCCCCTTCCTCCTCTTCGACACTGACTGGATGGGCCGCGAGGTGTACGGAGGAAAGGTCGGCGAGGGGAAGATGTACGACAAGGGTGTCCGCGCCGGTGCTCTCGGCCTCATGTTGAACTCCGTCGTCCTGGGTTTCATGTCGCTCGGAGTTGAGTTTCTTGCCAGGGTGCTCGGAGGAGTCAAAAGGCTGTGGGGTACGGTCAACTTCTTGCTGGCCTTTTGCCTGGGGATGACTGTGCTGATCACCAAGCTGGCTGAGTCAACCAGGAGATACGGTCCCGGTGGGCCTGGAACCGATCCATTGCCGCCGCCTCCCGGAGTTCAGGCCGGAGCTCTCACGTTGTTTGCTGTCTTGGGAGTTCCTCAGGCGGTAAGTATTTTTTTTTATTCAATTCTTTAATTTACGCGTACCATTTTTATTTATTATCTACTGCTTCATTTATGATTAGTAAATAATTCTGGACGTAAATAACTGAATATAATTAGGTGCTAGTAATTAGAAATGTGAATTATCAAACAATTTGTAGGTGTCTACCAGACTTTTAATTCGAGTTTAATTGTCCACCTAATTAATAGAAAACTACTGTACAGTACTACTAGGCTGCTGTCTAGCATGAAAATAGCAAAAATAAATTAACTCTTTTTTTTTTCCTCACTTTGTCTCATGATTTTTTATTTTCGAAATTCATATTAATTGGGTTAGTAAAAATTATAAAATATTGTGTTGAGGTACATGTTGTGTTCCCACAAGTGAGGCAGAGAGGCACGTGCATCTCACGCTTTCGGCAGGCAGTTGGGTTCCCACACACAGGCACTATTTTTCACGCTCCATCTTGTAGGGAAGATGACGTACAAATATAATTAAGCAAAATAGCAAATAATGTTGCCTAAATTGGATTTATCATGTTTAGTTTTTAAATAATTGAGGGAAAAATAGATAAAAATGTGAAAAAAATAATTTAAATTAAATAGTTTTTTTATAGTTATTTTGTAATTTTCTATTCCTAACGAAATAAGAGAAAAATGATACAAAATCTATTAGAGATTTATTTCCAATCTCATTTTTTTCGCTCTGATTTTGCGTCCAAAACAAAGCTAAAGCATATTTATTGTCCCTTTTTGAGAAAAAATAGTCAAAATCTAAATTTGTATAGCTTAATAAGGATAGCATTTCTGACATTAGGTCTGATCTGATCATTGTCACTGTCGTTAGTAGGAAATAAATGAGACACGTGTATGGTCACGATGAGAAAACTGTTCTTGAAAAGAACTTTATCTTTCAAAATCTCTGAAAATGAAATTTTCCGTATCCGTTGTGACCACCACCACCACACCACATTTATATTCACATTCATATCCATCTTTAAATAGATGTGTTTGATACCCAGAGAATCCTATCCGTGATAAGATCAGGTGGAATCTCGTTCCCAAACAGCCCCTCTGACAAAGAACATCAATCTTAGATTCTTACTATGTGACATGTTTTGTCCTCATTGGCCACAGCTTTTGCTGTGTTCTCAATCTAACTTGACACTTAAGGAAAGACGGAAAAGGAGATGGTTGAACTCCATCCATCCACACCCACCATCCAGCTTTGACCCTACCAATGTTGGCCGCTTGGTTGTTGTTCGGTTCAAATTTATGCCGTGATTTGATGCTGTAACTAAAATCCACATTTAAGTCGACAGAAGCGGGCGTATGTGTCCCTCCCCAAACACTATCATGTGGCTTCCGAAATCTTAAATATTGTCCCGACTCTACTAAGTCTGTGTTTGATGGTATGCATGTAGACATTATGCACGACGTTAGTTAATGTATCGATTTTGATGGCTGCAGGTCACCTACAGCATACCATTCGCCCTCGCCTCGATATTTTCGAACACGTCCGGAGCTGGCCAAGGTGAGATTATACTGCCACTCACTTGGTCCCCAGTGAACGTATTAAGCATGCATTAACATGGAGTTTTCACATGTGGGAGTATTTATTTTTCTGAAATGAATCGTGCAGGTCTTTCCTTGGGGGTGCTGAATCTGGCAATCGTTGTGCCTCAAATGGTTGTTTCGGTTTTGAGCGGGCCGTGGGACGCGCTATTCGGGGGAGGAAACCTACCAGCGTTTGTAGTAGGAGCGGTTGCTGCTGCTGTAAGTGGCACATTTGCACTGACCATGCTCCCATCTCCGCCACCTGATGCTATTAACCTAGTCGAAGCTGCTCCCCACATTTAAGTCTTAATGTGGAGGTGTTTTTAGTTTGTTTGAGCCAGCGATTTTAGTGTTTCACGCTAGCTGCTTGTCTTCTTTTTCTGTTCAACTTTTTTTCCCAAAGGGTTGCCCTCTGTTGGATTGCAAGATGCCATATAGAGCCAATTATATTGCTTTTGGCTTGTCTGGCTGATGACGCCTGCCTAGGCACTTTGTATGGCCTCATCAATTGTAATAAGTCTTGTATAGATAGACTGGTTTGCTTCATACATGACTTGTTTCCTCACTTTCCAATTAAGTTCAGTTTTTCAAGTTTTCCTACTTGAAAAACTAAGCATCAATGAGAAACATATGCTACAAATTTCTTCACTTTTTTTTTTCTGACTCACACACCTCACCAATAAAATTAAATTCGTTACTAGAAAATTATCATATAATTCACTTATCACCTTTTTACTACTTGGCCACACCCTCATGTCATCATCACACATTAGACAATTAGGCAACTATAATTCTTCAATTCTAAATTTAAATCGGATTGGCCCTTAATATATAAGAAAATCATACATGCTTTCTCAAAGTAATATTTTGTTATGAGCTGACTCCGCAATACGACCTTAGCCATAAATGACTCTGTAAAAATGCAGTTTGTAGAGCAAACTCGGCTCGACCTTCATAAGAGAATTTGGAACAAAATGCAGTGAAGCGCCAAAGAGTTCTTTTTATTCAAAACTGTCCAAAACGGCATATAATGCGCGTACAAATCAGTGGCCGTTCCGGGATTTGGTATACGGTAGTACAAATTGAAATTCGGGGGGACAAAACTAAAATTTAATTGAAATTATGAATATAATTTTTTCACCATATGGTTACTAAGTATTTCCAAGTGAATGTGTCCATTGTACAAGTATTTATAAATTAGCTTATATACAAAATCACCGCGCAACTAACTTAAACAACAAAACAGAACTAAGAAGAATATCATTAAAGGAGGTTGAAAAACAAATGGAGCGAAAGAAGACAAAACAAGGAAAAAAGAGCAAAAATAAACCAAGATTCGCTATACTCGAATGATTATCAGTATGAAAGGAATATTACTCGACCGAGTAAAGAAAATTAAGACTTCACTCGATTGAAGGAAGAAATCCTTGGTCTCGTTAGAGGCATTATTATCCTTTAACTGATCTGAATAGGAAATAAAAAGATGAATTTCACTCGATCTAAGTAGCCTTACTCGATTGAGTACACAAAATAGTCTGCAATTTACTCAACCAATTACAATAGAATTCTAGGCTCTATGAAGGAGGATTCTTGAAGGAAATGACTCGCCCACTTAAAAACTCTGAAAAGTCAATATCTTATCACTGTATAAGAGGCCTCTTAGCAACAAATTAGTAAGATAAAATAGAATAGAAGAGATACACGTACATCCATCATGTAGAGAGCCTCTCTCTCTCTTGACATATTTCATAGCCTTGTTTTCATAGTTTATTTTCTTTTGTAGCGAGTCTCTACTCTTTATGGCTCAATTTGAGACTGTGAAAGATTAGTGAACTCAGTTCCTAAGGCACACAAAACGTACCCTAGCTATGATGTAAAGACAACTGACTGAAGTAAGTTCATTTCATATTTTTTGTTATGTTCATTGTCTTTTATCATATCATACCCCATTTCCTTAAGTTATATGAGTGGCAAATGAGAACTCACACTCAGGTATGAGAATTTTTGCGCTTCACTCTAGATTATGATAATCAACATATGTTGCTAAATTCTATTAGTATGTATCTTTTTAACTATCATTATTAGTTTAGGATATCAACATGAAATGACATAGTATTGGCTTAGATCCGAACTAAGTATGCATGTTAATCATATTAACAATCCATCTAATAAGAATATGAATTATGTTTATCAGGTTGAGTAGTGTTTGTATTATAGTTAGGTAAAGTGCATCCTAAAACTAGTTTAATTCTGTTACTAGACACCCCCTACTATGTGCGAAAATAAATGCCTTTACACTACAATTGTAGCGCTCAAATAAGCCCAAGCTCCTTGTGTTTGATCTCAGCGTACCAACCAATATAAGTCTTGTTCAACATATATATCCTAGCCCCTCTCCCTTCATTGGATGTGTGAAAGTATTATGCATTCAATGTAATTGCTTATAAATTTGTGTTATGCTTTGAGGTTTTTTACACATACATGTTGTCATAGGCTAAGTATATTTTGCGGCCAGAAGATAACATAATGGTCGGCAAACGTTTTTAGGAAAATTAGTATGATATTCTTTCAACCTCATTTTGGAGCAGTGAGGGAACAATTTCATGAAGTTTGACTTCATCGGGGAAAGTTCAACAAGTTGTAGAAGCGGAACTAGCAGAACTAGTTCAACACGACCAATGGATGAGGATTTGTCACCCATCAGTTCATTTCGAAGGGAGCTCACAACCACGTGAAGGACATGGTAAAGTTTTGTTACCTTTTAGTTTCTATGTCTATCAAAATTATATTTTTGAAACTAACGTGTCAAAGCATCATTGCCAATGAAGAGGATCCTGCTAGTGAACAATACCAACCCATCTGATATCTCTAAGACAATGAAGACAGGGAAAATGAAGAATAGGGCATCGTGGAGCCTAAAGTGGAATAAAATTTGGTGATTTTATATGTTATATATGTATAAGTTAGTACTTAGGAGTTATGACTTGGGAATTAGGTATTATGACTTAATACTTAGCTTGAAACCCAAATTAGGACTTTGGATTAGTATGCGTCATAACCTCATCTCTCGAAACTTATTTTGAAGCCAAACTTAGTTTGAAATCAAAGTTAGGACTTTGGAATTATTACGTAGTACTTACTACTTAATTTTTAAGTTTAGTTTATTGTAGGCCAAATTTAGGATTAAAATGACTAGAACATGATTCTGATGCAATTTTTGCGATTTTGAACTCAAACTTATTTGAAAACTTAAAAAACAATATAATAATCATATTTGAGTTGATATCGGTCAAACTTAGAGTTAAACTGACTTGGTTATAATTCTCGAGCAATTATTGGGGTATTGAAGCCAAACTTATTTCAAAATCTCAAAAAATTTAATAAAAAACATTCTTGAGTTTATTAATGTCCAAAACTAGGATTAAAATTATTTGAAAATTTTTCTTAAATAATTTTTGATGTTTTGAAGATTTTAAACATCAAAAAATAAGTAAGAACATGTTTGAGTTGATTAATTGAAGGTTAAACTTAGGATCAAAATTACTTTATAATGGTTCTCGTGCTATTTTTGAGGCTTTGATACCAAACTTGTTTTAAAATGTCAAAAACCAAATAAGAATCGTGTTTGAGTTGATTTAAGACCAAATTTAGAATTAAAATTACTCGAACATGGTTCTCATGCAGACTTTGAGGTTTTGAAACTAAATTTATTTTAAAACTTTAAAAACCAGATAAAAATTATGTTTGAGTTGATTTAAGACCAAACTTGGGATTAAAATGACTCAGCAAAGGTTCTCATGAAATTTGTTAGAATTTTAAGTTGGACTTGTTTCAAAATTAGAATCATGTTGAGTTGATTTAAGTTAAAACCTATGATTAAAATGACTCAAACACGGTTCTCTTGCAATTTTTGAGGTTAAGAAGCCATTGTTTTTAAACACCAAAAGCCAAAATAAGAATAATATTTGAGTTAATTTATGGTCAAACTTAGGATTAAAATGGCTCGACCATGATTCTCGTACAATTTTTGAGTTTTTGAAATTACACTTATTTCAAAAGTCAAGCGTCAAAAATAAGATATCTTCATATTTATTTTAAATTTAGGCCAAACTTGATTTAAAACATCAACAATATTGTTTACATAATTTTTGCACTGTTTATTACTCAAGCTCATTTCCATTTTAAAGTACAAACATAACTCAAAATACTCATCAACCAGTAGGAGTTGAAAACCAACAAGGTGTTGGCCTAGTGACATTGGGTGTTGTCTAACAACCCCAAGGTCATGGGTTCAAGCCCTGTTGGTACCGCATTTACGCTTAGATACGCTGGAGGTGCGCGTGAGCTGGCCCGCAGTGAGTATGGGCGTACACTATCAAGGTGGAGGGGTGTGCGGCCCCTGGCCACCAAGGAGGAAGTGGGGAACCACTATTGATCCCTTAAAAAAAAATATATATAATGGACGCGGGTTCCCAGGGATCCTTTCTTACATTGTTCACATAGACAACAAAATTTTCAAACTAGTCTCGTGGATCCCGATAGGAAGCCTCACATCACAACCAAGACCATGCGACCAGAGCCGAGTGAGGTGGGAGAAAAGCCGAGTCATCTAGAGCGAAGGTTGCAACCATCGGTGGAAGTAATGATGTGACTCCTGCCTGACGAGAGGAGCCCAACAGTTGTGGGACTCCATCTGTGTGCATAGCCTTATAGTTCTCAGTGCAGGATTTTTAGGGTTAATTTAGGTATTTGAGTTAATGCTATTTTTAAAATATTTTTATTTCATAGTATAATTTTTTTATTGAAAAGTCATTTTTTCTGCAGTGAACAAAGCCAAATAGAAAAATAAAATTTTTTTAATTTACAAATATTGTTAAGTTTTTAATATTTTAAAAAATTTATTTATAAAAAAATTAGTCAGAATTCTTCAACATTGAAAGTTGCAGTAATTGGTTGAAAATACTTAATGGCGAGAAACTTGCAAGAAATTGAATATTTATGAAAATGTCATGACTGGCTATAAAGTACCCAGCAAAAATGGCTGGAAAGTGATCTTTAAAATTTAGGGAAAAAACCCAAAAGGGGCCCTGAACTATCACCGCTTACCCAATTGCGGTCAGAACTACCACGATTTCCAAAAAGGGTGCGATGAAAAACAAATTAAACTGATTTTCTAAAATAAAATTTACCATTACATTCCTAACCTAATATTATTACAAGACTTAGATTTGTGTGCAAAAATTACATTGTTTGGTTATCAAAATAAATTATACCATTTTGCGCACATAAATGAAACAACGTCTTTTGATAACCAAATGACGTAATCTTCGCACACAAATTTAAGTCTTATAATAATATTAGGTTAGGAATGTAATGTTAAATTTTATTTTAGAAAATCAATTTAATTTTTTTTTTCATCGCACCCTTTTTGGAAATCGTGGTAGTTCTGACCGCAATTGGGTAAGCGATGGTAGTTCAGGGCCTCTTTTGGGTTTTATCCCTAAAATTTATTGGTGGCGTCATCTTGGCCAATTTTTTGGTAGAAAAAGTGATTGAAAAATCGCCATAAACCTCTTTCTGTCCATTTTTCGTCCATTTTTTCGGACAAAATTCTTGCCGAAATATGTATGGTTTTTGTGGCCTCAACCCTCTTAAATACAAATCTATCATCTACTCAAAAAGTTTTCTCTAATAAAAAATCTTCAAAAATGCTCCACTTAGAAAAAATTTCTACTGAATTTTCTTGGAGAGCTCTCATTGAGTGACTCTCTTGAATTCTCTTGGAGAACCATCACTAAGTCGGTCTTCATTTGTTCCTACCACTAAGATATCTTAGTCACATGAGTACTAATATTAAAACAAATAGAATTTCTAATTCTACAAAAACTATAATTTAGTAACATACCTAAAATAGAATTTGTAATCCTAATGACCAACAATGTGTTGGTCTAATGGCTAAAGGTGTTGTCTAACAATCCCAAGATCCAGGGTCTGAGCCTTGGTAGTACCGCATTTACGCTTCGATATACTGGAGGTGCGCGTGAGGTGACCAATAGTGAATATGGGCGTCGCTATCAAGATGGAAGTGATGTATGACCCCTGACCACTGCAAAAAATGGTAATTCTAATCAACTTCCAATTGAGTTGTTTATTTTTTTTATCTTCATATTTAAAAATGGCCTTTATGGATATAACTTGCGTCACTATCAAAGTGGAGGGGGTGTGTGACCTCTGCCATCGCAAAAAAAATAGTAATTCTAATCAACTTCCAATTGTGTTGCTTATTTTTTTATCTTCATATTTAAAAATGGGCTCGGTGGATATACATTGGTACATAAGCTACATATCATAGCGCCTAAAATGATATCATTTTATTGGAGTTCTATGGTTTCTGAGATTTAGAATTTTTAGAGTTTTCAAGATTTTTGATTTCAAACTTTCTTGTTTATATAGTTTTAAGTATGTTTCAAAAACCTCACATAAACGACATCATTTCATAACCCTAAAACCCTAAAAAAATTAAAAAATATGAAAATCCTAATACACTAAAAAAAGCAACAACCTTAAATCCCGAAATTCTAAAACTCTTAAACACAATTCAAAACGGTATCACTATAATCACTCAATTATGCAAATTGTATACTCTATCAAGATATATCCATTTTTCCATACAAAATATAATCAATTTCCGACAATATCAACTCCATATGTTGTGCTCGTAGGCTCATACACGTCTCTTCAAACATTCTGTCTGTGAGTTCAACAACTCTGCGGAAAAGGGCTGCCCATCTACTCGATGCACTACCAGGGACTGCTAAACTATTCCCCACATGTTCCCGCATGCTCTCGCGCATATACCTAACAGCAACAGAAACAGCAATAAGCAGAGAATGTGATCTTTGTTACTCAACCTGCCTCAATCAGCCGCACCAACAGCCTGATGGTCCAATCCCTCATGAGTACTCGCTACGTGTTCTTTTTCTCTTTTCTTCCAATAAGTTGAATCTGGGGGTTCAACTTACTCGACATCCCACTAAATGTGGACTCATCTGATTCTCCCTCCTTCTCCCACTAGCAACATCATCATCTACTTTATACATGGCGAAACAATGACCCATTGATTTGTGTGGCAGCTGAGCAGGCTGACGGATATCTCACTACATTGAGTAACACACACAAACTGATGGTGTGTTGGTAATCTCGACACCTCATGGGACAGTCCACATGCAATGTTTGCTGATGCATTTATTTGTTCTTGTATGTATGTAGTACGTCCTTAAAAACCTTGTAAGCTTTGATTGATTATCGGACTTCTGCACAATGTTGAAAACCATGTTAATGTCTTGGACCGTCAATCAGTTTTTATAGTAGTGGACGAAAAAGCTGAGTATTTGGTGTGTGTGGCCTTGACTTTAGTGCGTGGCACTCCACTATATATTTGACTATGGGCTTGTTTCATTTGAGCAATAATTTGACTATGGGCTCGTCTATTCTTGTCTTGTCTATCATAGGTCTTGAGTCAATATAGATGTCTTTTGTGGCTTTGGTTCATATTTAGCTCATTTGTGTTATCCACGTAACTGACCAAATTTCGATCTGGTTGTGGGTATAATTTAGCTCAATAACTCTCACTTTGTTCAACCCATTTTCTCCTATGAAATTGGGCAAGATGAGTAATTTTCATTAAGTCTCTCCAATTTGGTGTAGAAAAAATATTTTAGAGAAAACATCGAATCGTTGCATGTACTCTCATTTCGGACAAGAAACAATAAGATTTTTTTTTTTAAAACCGGTCCGGCTGGAAATAAAGTTTTTTCAAATGATTTTCCATCCGATGATGCTTCCATCCATCACTTACAGATGTGTTATTTTACTCATTTGATGTATTAGTTTCTAAAACTTGTTTCACAAATAATCTTTTTAGACAGCCGATGAGGAGGTACATGTTCGTACACAAAGACTCTCCATCAGGTGCTGATTTTTTACGTGATCAACTATACTGACAGAGTTCGCTTGAGCTGCATTGAACCTCATACACATCGGAGAGACAGCAGGACCTGAACCCATTCTGTCCACTTGGAAACCACATCTGGACATCTGAGGTTCCCTTGATATATTTCGCGATTACGGAATCGTACTATTCCAACAACATGCTTCAATAGTTTGGTTGGTAGCCTCAGATACCGTACAGACCGCGCCAAGGCCATAGAAAGTTGCACGTTGTTTCTCGAATAAGGGGAACTGGATTGGAAGGTGGAGCAAGCAGCATCGATCGCTCAGTGGGATTCACATCATGAGTTCATCATTCAAGGCGCTGAGGAGCATGATCAGACAACTCTAAGAGAGTACAACGACTAGTATGAGAGGACTAGTCGCATCATCCAGTCGCCCACTTTCCAGGTTCCACTTACTTGACCGCGCTGCGGTAATGTGTGATCTAATTATGTTATCAAGTTATTTTAAATAATTGAATGATGTTCATGGTTTTATATTTACATGAATGCGAAGGTGAAGTCATTATGCAAAATTGTAAGGTGGCCATTGAATTCTTCTTGAACGACGCTAGTTAGTATGTGAAGAGGATCGTACACTTGTAGCTGAAAAAGACACTGAGTCATATGATGATGCGGATCAAGTGATTGATGGTGTAGGGCCATCACAGGTCACAAAACTGACCCAGGAGCAGGGAGATGGGCGTGCACCGCGACAATTGAAGTGTCCTATGATGACGACGAGTTGTTGGACAGTGCAGGGCTAGAAATTACCTCCTCGACATAGGAAGAGATTATATACAAGATCCATTGTTCAAATCATTTACATTTTATACTTGAATGTTATTTTTAAATATTTAATTATGATTTAAATATTTTCTTTCTAATTTCTCGCAAGTGCTGGTGCAGTAACTAACAAAAGAAGAAAAGTCACCCATGAACAAAGAAAACATAAAATGTCTACATTAAATTGGAAAACATAAAATGACAACATAAACTTAAAAACATAAAATCAAATGGCGCTTAAAAACCATCCTGATTAAATTGAGACAGTTTCAAACATGGCCTTGATGATATTCAACAGTCGTTTTAAAAGGAGGATGGAATGTAAAATTTTTTCAGAAAGCAGATCAAATTAAACCGTGGTTTGAGACCGTGTCTTGAAATTTAACTATCGTTTTAAAAGGTGGTGGGAATGCAAAATTTTCTCAAAGAGCAGGTTATATCAAAACACACTCTAAAACTTAGTCTCCCTTTATTTCAGCCGCCATTTCAAAAGGCCGTTGGATCTTCAATTCTAACCACCTTTTGAAATGAAGAATGGACTGAAGGGAGATACAGTTTGAGAGCGCGATTCTACCACATGTGAGCTGATGAGGATGCACTGCCAGTTGCTAGTGCAATCACCCTCCAGACACAGTATGAGATCGTGGCTAGAAGTAAGTTAGTCACGGTTTCAAACCACGGTTAACCTAAAATAAATTATTTCGTAAAATTTTTTGGATGAAAGATCATTTGGGAAAACTTTATTTCTACCAAATCCAGTTTACAATATATAAAAAGTATAAGGTTCTGTCAGTTGTATGATGATTCTTGTTTGAGTACCAGACGGAGGATTACTCCGACTTATCAATAAGTAAATCGTCACGTGTTATTTTGATTTTTCAGTACGACATATGATGCTTCTTGATTGACAGTGTCTATTTTTTTATAATGCTGATATGAGTAGAAACTAAAGTCAGGAGTTGAGATGAGTAAATTTAAAGTATGGATATAAGGATTTTTTTTTTAATGAAATTTTATTAAAAAAGATGACAGTTGTCACAATGTATATTTTGAATATGAGAATTATCACAAATTAAATCTTTACTTTACCAACATATCACACTCATGATGGCGTTAATCAGCTTGCCTAGTCACACAAAATCTCTATTAGTTATTAATCAAACCAATTAACATGCTTTAAATGAATTATAATTTAACCGTAAATAAACTTAAAATTGTTAGTTATTTAGTAGTATTTATAGTATATTATTTTAGTAATTTTCAAATTAAGAAATTGTTTTTAGAAATTTGCTTACGAATTTAATTTAATAATATTAATATACAATTTATTTATTTGTTTTATTAATTTTTTGAAAACAACTTTATTTACTATTTAGTTATAAGCTTAAAAGCTTAATAAAGAAATTCAAAATCCTAACTGATTTTTTGGATTAATCAAGCGATTTTTATGAGGTAATAACTTTTTTACTTTAACATTAACTGCTATTACAACATCAACAAAGGAGAGCGTTACCTATAAAATCTTCCCATGTACACTATCCTTTACTATATACTGGGTCACATTAGAGAGACTTGAACCCCCACCTTGTGATATATTACAAAAATTATGTCAACAGAGACAAAGCTATATTCCTTTCTAATAGTCCCTTTCTAATGTGAGAGTTAAATCTGAGGAAAAAGGTTGGACGAACTCATTCATAGATCCGCTTACGCTTCAACAGCGTTGGCAGTATTGCGATGGAGCCGATAAGGAAAAGTACTGACAGTGTTTTGAAATCATACAGGTCCTTCACTGATTTCAGATCTCCAAGAGCCAAGCCAGCCTGACGTGGACAATAAAACACAAAAGTTAGCCTCTTAATCATTATAGGAATAACATACTATGAGTAGATATTAAGATGCAGAGGAAATAGTAAACCATGACCGGATATCAAAAACCGGTCTATTGTACAGAGCAAGCACATGGAAAACAGCAAATCAAGGAATCTGATTGAAATGTTTTTTAAAATAGATATGATTTGTTACTATGAAACAATTCTGTAGTTCAGTGATCCCTCATATCGTATGTGCAGCGAGTTAGAGGTGTTGTGCATCATCTATGACATAGCATTCAAAACTCAGGACATATGTTTGGGTTTTAAATGTGTACCAGGACAGCCAGGTGTGTTAATGTATTCTGTCCTTAAGCTTAAATATTCGTGATATGCTTTCAAGTACATGAAAAATATATATACAAAAACTATTACATGCATGAATCTATTCTCCACTTTTTATTTATTGGATAATT
This sequence comes from Kalanchoe fedtschenkoi, assembly GCA_002312845.1. Taxonomy (NCBI): domain Eukaryota; kingdom Viridiplantae; phylum Streptophyta; class Magnoliopsida; order Saxifragales; family Crassulaceae; genus Kalanchoe; species Kalanchoe fedtschenkoi. The sequence goes on along the minus strand of NQLW01000032.1, from coordinate 1,666,555 downwards.
ACATTACCCTACAACCCAAGGAATCATTGCCTCAGATTCATTCAAGACCCGCCGTATGCAGTAAAAAAACTTGCTTACAAAGTATTCTTCAATTAGAAAATAGAAAAATGCGCTTTTCATGACTAAGCTAGATTCGACATGAAAGTAAGATATCAGTTGAGTCTGAAAATAAATTACAACATATCATTGTTGCTTTTTATATTCTGTCTAAGCTTTTGACATGCAAATCTAAATGGCTATTTTCTTTTTTCATTACGTCAAAAGATGTGCTAGTAAAGAGGAGTTTCGAGTGTTACCTATTATCTCTATATATTTCCTAGTTACCTCGTCAATTGAAAATGAAAATGGCTTCCTAAATGTGAATTGCACGAGGTTCCTTTTGGTTCACAAATACGACTAACTTCTAACTCCGCGTAAAACTAAAAACTGTTAGCCTGAACTTAAAGAGTTCTAGAAACTCCTTGAGGTCAGGATTCTAATATACATAGTTTATAGGTGTAAGAGAAAAGAATGAAGAGAAAAACTTACCCTGACAGTGATATATGAGGCAGGAATCAAGCCAATGACTGTTGCTAAAAAGAAAATATGAAATGGTATATCTACAATTGGTGATGCCAAGTTGATAAACAAGTTGGGCAATGTAGGAGTTATTCTCAGGAAGAGCATATAATTTAAAAGCCTGTCCTTGCGCTTCCCAATCTGCATACATCAAGGTTGCCAGCAGATGAAAATTGACAGCTGGATAGATGACATTTGTCGGTAAAACAATAACAAGAGCCAACACATATACCTCAGACTGAAAGAATCTCAACTTTTCAGGCCACAACCAGGTAACCAAAGGCCGACCAATCAACTTTGATAGGAAATAGCAGGAACATGCCCCTGCTGTTGCATTAAACACAACCAAAAGAATTCCTTTGATGACACCAAATAGAGCTCCGGCCAGCAGTGACATGAAAATAGTGCCGGGGATCATGAATGTTTGCATGAATATATATGTTGAACAGTAACCAAGTATAAATTGCGCTCTGTAACTTTGTGCATAATCAGCAAGATCATCTCTGAAGAAAAACATGACAGAAGGCAATGTCAGATAATTGAAAAAAAGATATTTCATATGATAAAACAAAGACATTCAAAGATCTAACGAAGCAAACACCATATTCCTTGCCAGAGTTGCAGCTTTTTTGCATAAAAATGAGTGGCAATGCCATATATGTATATTAAACTCAACAGCACAACGACCGAGAATCAAACTCCAAACAGTCAACAAGACAGTAAAGTAACCAATGTGATTTAGAAGTTCGAAGGTATCAGTTATACTTATTTATGTACTCTAGAAATGATAAGGAAGCAAAGTAGAAGCTCTTCGTATCATATGTAACAAATAGAACTGCCAATCGAGAAATGAAAGAATGTAAAATGCTAGCTCTTCAATCCATCTTAATATCAGGGCACAAGCCCCATGGTGCGAATGCTTCCTGAGACAACAGAAAAAGTAAATAAACCCCTCCCATATATAACCAACACTTAGCATGCAACAACTAGTTATACAAGCTTAATCGTTTCATTAGTGCTCGCACTGTCAACAGTATTATCAGTCATCGGAAAGATATAAGTCTACACACAAGAACACTCAAATACAAAACCATATATTGATGAATTATGGTACCGCCTGCAAGATCATATATCCTACTGGCCTATGATCTAAGCCTAACTATATGTTCAGATGATGAAAAAAAACACTAGAAAAACCAGGATCCAGCTCCAATTATTGCTAGGATGAATAGCTTTCAGAGCTCAATCATTTTCGTGCAGCCTGACTCCGCCTTAGACTAACACCATATCAGCCATATCCATATAGTACCAAATAGCCACAAACACATTCAAACTAACACAAATAAAAACCATGGATCAATCAAGCGAATGTGCATACTTAAGTATCCGTAGCTCAGAGATTGTCCGAGGAAACTTGATCTTTCCATAATCAGCACCTGGCATTGTCCAGTAGATGCAAAACAAGCCTGTCGAAAACACCAGAAAAACGCCCAAAGCGGCCGCGAACTCCCATCTCGTCAAGGGAAACCTGGCTTCGAGCAGCCTCGGCTTCTTACAGGTCGGCGAGTCTTCAAGCGTCAAGCTCTCCTCGTCCTTCAATGTCCTACCACTCTCGATCACCACAATTCTCGGCGCCGCCATTGCGAACAACCGATCAAAACGCGATGGCTCGAGCTGTGTGATCAGAAGCTCCGTATCGCATCAGTACTACATCCACATCAGCGTTCTGATCGACGAGGAGAACATCGAATCGACACTACGATTCGGTCATGAGATTGTGACTGCTGTGTCCAATTTGGGATTGATTGAATCGAATTGCCGGAATAGCGACGAGGCAAAAATTAGGATTAGCGAAAGCCCTTAAATCGAGAAACGGAAGATATCGAATTACTTCCTTCACCATGTTAGAGACATTCTTAACCACCACGTGTCCATGCACACAGCCAATGAGAGAGCCGTTGAAAAGTCAACAAAAATGTCCAGCCAATGGGAGAGCTCCACGTGGCATGTTGACTTTTCAACGCGCCACGTGGCGCTCTCCCATTGGCTGTGTCCATGGACACGTGGTGGTCCGTGTCCATGTAAGTCTGTCTCCACCATGTTATACTTGGTTCAAGTTAATTTGAATAGATTAAGATGAAATAAATACTAGCGTTGAATTTAATGGGTGGATGGTTGATATTTTTTTTTAAATAATTTGTGCAAAAAGTAAAATTGATAGATTATTACTAGTGATGAATGATTTTTTTATTGATTATGATAAAAAAGTGATTAATATTTGACGTTTTAAGTTAGTTGTTGATATTAAATACGTATTAAAAATTATTAAGTGACAAGTAAAATATAATAAAAAAATCAGTTAAGTGACTTGTAAAAGAGTACATATAATAGGTAATTAGGGTTTTGAAATTGAATGTGCTATCAAAAATTCTGATTCCTGTTTGCCATAATAAAATAGAAAGTGGGGAATGGAAGTCAAAAGTGAAGGTTAGTCACATTGTTGCCAGCCAATGGGCAGAACGTATGAATTTAAATTGAAACTGAAGAAAATTATTTTCTATTACTTTTTTTTCAGGTCACTCTAAAAATGAGTTATTCTCATTTTGATCCCTTTTCTATATATATTTATAAAAAATTTATAGCGGCTCACCTCGATGAAATACCCCTGGACCAAATAGTCATTTGTAACTGTGTCAATTGAAATTCCCTTCTCCTGCAACTCACAAAGTATCTTTTCCACATAACAATCATAACGGATTTTGAAAAGGTAGAATAAGAGAATGTTAGAAATGATGAGGATTGGAGACTCGGTTTCCAATAACATAAACACCCTCAAATTTAAGGCCCATCCGGTATTACCTCTCAAGCATAGTAATTTTACCAAATTCCCATAACTCGGTATTTCGAAGCGTGTATTTTGCCTTATCATGATACCAAATAATTCTAAAAGCCTTTTCCAAGTCACCCATCTGGCAACGATCTCGGATCAGCAGGTTAAAAGTTTCTGTATCAAAGGAGACTCCATCCATCATCATATTACGTATTATGACTGCTATCTTTCCAGTCTTTGAAAGACCTAGAATTAAAGCCCTATAGATGATTAGTAATTCTGAAGGGTACCTTCGCAAACATAGGTCTTTGAGAGATATAACTTTGTCAAATTGATTAGTCTTGCATAGGTGAGGAATTACAAGAACTGACACGGTGATGCCAAAAGTGCAGAAATAGGATAGGAAATAGTTGGCAGAGGAGAAATGCAGAGAGGGAGAGTAGATGTTGAGGGGAAATTAGAGAGGAAAAAAAGAAAGTACTACTTGTGTATTTCTCGTGATGCTTGGCCCTATTTATATGGCTATAATGTCTTACAATTCATGCCTTACGTAACAATATCTCAACATACTGCTTTTCCTCTTTCTCTCACGTTTATCATGTTGCTTAATTAGTTAGGCTCCACGTAGAAGGGGGATACTTAGTGGTCCACTTCTTTAGGCGAAGATTAAGATGTGTGTCCTTTGTTGCATCATTGCCCGCTGCTTCCGAAACAACCTTGTCCTCAAGGTGGAATGATGGATATGTCTGTTGAAAGTCGTCTAAATTCTCCCATGTTGCTGCTTCAGGTGGCTCCCCACTCCACTGTACTAGGTACTGATGGATAAGTTTGCCCCTTGTCAGCAACTTGCGACTGCGCAGGATGTGCATGGGTTGTATGACGGGCTGCCCATCCGTAATTTGCTCGAGAAGTAGAGTGGTTGTTGGTGGTGGAATGCCCGTACATCTCTTTAGAAGGGAAACATGAAAAACGTCATGGATGTGAGCCTCGGCTGGAAGTTCTTGTAGGGGCCAAAATATCACCTGGACAATTTATGTGCGTGCCTACTTACTGCAGAGATTTGCCAATAAGGTTGTAAACGAACATACACCAGGTCACCCACCGCGAATTCTTGATCTTTGCGGTGCTTGTTAGCCTGTTGTTGCATGTGCTATCGTGCCTGGGTAATGTTTTGTTGTAACTTCTGAAGCAACTAGGCTCTGTGGTGTCAGGGTTCTTTAATTGATGCCACCTAGAGACTATGAGTAATATGGTTGAGCAATGTTGGAGGAGGATAACCATAAGTAGCCTCAAAGGGAGTCATTTTAGTGTTGGAATGCCAGGATGTGTTGTAGTGTAGTTCCGCCCACGGTAAAAACTCCACCCAATCCCTTTGATTATTAGCCACGAAGCAGTGTAAGTAATTCTCCAAGCAACGGTTCACCACCTCTGTTTGGCCATCCGTTGAGGATGATAAGAACTGTTAGTTGCTAATTGTGTCCCTTGCGCTCGCATCAGCTCTTTCCAAAATTGGCTAGTAAATAAAGGGTCGCGGTCAGACATGATATATAACTTCAGGAAAACTGTGCAGGCAAATATATCCATTAATAAGCTCTTTTGCAACTGATTCTGCTGTATGAGGATTTGAAGAGGAATGAAGTGTGGTCCTTTTGAAAGCCGATCCATAATAACAAGTATAGTTGTCTTGCCGTGAGATGAAGGTAGATGAATAATGAAATTCATCGAGATTTCACGCCATGTTTAGGTTGGGATCTTCAGGCGTTGCAGCAGCCCTTGTGGGGTTGTGTTGAGAGCCTTGGTCTGCTGGCAAACCTGGCATTGGTTCACAAAAGTTTTTACATCTTCTCTGAGCCCTACCCACTGAAAAGTAGAGGATACGCGAGCTAAGGTGCGTTGTATACCTGCATGACCACCCAAACTAGAGTTGTGATATTCTTGTAAAAGAAGGGTTCTAATAAGGGAGTCAATGGGCACTAGCAACTTGTTGTTACAGAGGACCGGTCCATCACGCTGTGCGTACAAAGGGAATTGGTCGGGTGCCTGTACCAGTTGGGCGCAAAATTTCTTTCCCTCTACTGAAGTGGCCCAATAGTGACGCAATGCTTAGAGAATTCCCAAAACAGGTTTAGAGGAACCTGTTAGCGCTTGGTGACTCCCTGCATCAATACGAGATAAGGAGTCCGTTGCGACGTTGTGTTTGCCTGGTCGATATACCACATCAAACTCATATCCAAGTAGCTTTGCTATCCACTTCTGCTGCTTTGGAGTATGAATAGTCTGTGATAACAATGACTTGAGTGGCTTGTGATCAGTGACGGTAACAAACTTGTGCCCTAACAAGTATTGACGCCATTTGTTTACAACTGCCACTACTGCATAAAATTCTATATTATAAGCAGAGGTGGCCTGTAATGTCTTGGTAAGGTGCTGGCTATAAAATGCAATGAGGCGTTCATCTTGGGAAAGTACTGCTCCGATCCCGACCCACAAAGCATCGGTTTGTACCATAAAAAGTTTATTGAAGTCTGGCAAGGCGAGGACTGGTGTGGTGGTCAGTGCTGTCTTAAGAGCCGTAAAAGCAGCTGCTGCCTCATTTGTCCACATGAATGCGTCCTTGCGAAGTAATTGGGTCAATTGTGTTGCTATGTCAGCGTAACGAGCCACAAAATGTCGATATTATCCTGCTAGCCCTAGGAAGCCTCGCAACTGCTTTACGGATTGTGGTGTTTGCCATTCACGGACGCTTGCTATTTTTCGCCGGATCAACCTCCACACCTTCTGCAGATACTATATGTCCCAGATAAGTTATGAATGACTTGACAAGTTCACATTTAGATGACTTGCAAAAGAAAGAGTTAGCAGCCAGGATTTAGAGCATAGTTTGTAACAATTGTAAATGAGATGTCCAAGAAGAGTTGTATATAAGAATGTCATCGAAAAATACCAGGACTGCTCATCGTAAGTGCCTCCGAAATAAGCTATTCATCTCTGACTGGCATGTTGCCGGTGCATTCGCCAAGCCAAAGGGCATGACTGTGAATTCATAATGGCCGTCGTGCGTGCGGAATTCGATCTTGTACACATCCTCAGGAGCCATACGGATTTGGTGATATCCCGAACGAATGAACAAACGACGTAATTTTCACGCACAAATCTAATTCTTATAATAATATTAGTTTAGAAATGTAATGATAAATTTTATTTTAGAAAATCAGTTCAATTTTTTTCATCGCACCCTTTTGGAAATCATGGTAGTTCTGACTGTAATTGGGTAAGTGGTGATAATTCAGGGGCCCTTTTGGAATTTTCCCCTAAAATATATGAATCTGAACACATTTTTGTGGACCCAATATTATAAAATATACAAAATAATGTATATAAATTCGATAGCCGTCTGATTAATTTTTTTAAAACATTGATCACACATTATGCCAAACCAAAATAAAGATGCATTGTGCTTTGGTTTCGGGTGGTTTAACACTATTAAAACTTGGAGTTCAGAGTAAAATTTGGAAGCTCGAATACAAACAAAATGTAATTCTGCAAGGTGAAGTTTGAAAATTTAGGCTGTGTTTAGTTTGGGAATAATTGGAGAATTTGTGGGGAATTGGTTTAAGAAAATGGGGATGGAAAACTAAGGTTGTGTTTGGTTTAGGGAAAGTTCGGTGGAAAGGAAAAAATTGAAGGAAAATGTATTACCTCATGAAATTCAAATTCATTCTATATTCTTTATTTTTTTAGGGGTGAAAAATGATGGAAGAACGCTAAAATATTTATTTAATTTAAACAAATTTTCTTCTTATTTTCCATCTAATTTTTCTACAAACTCCTGGATACTTATTGCAATCTTTTGAGGGCAAAGAATCAACCTTCAAAAATCAAACATAATATTCAGCAGCAATATTTCAGCAAATTTGAGGATGTCAATTAGTGGCATGTTGGAAATTACAAGCATTGGAGCAAAGGGGAAATATTTGGGCTTGCCTGACTCATGGGGTAGAAATAAAACTCAAACCTTGAACTTCATCAGGGACCGTGTTCAGAAAAGAATCGCAGGTTGGAAGCAAAAACTCTTATCTCCGGCCGGAAAAGAAACTCTCATCAAATCAGTGGCAATGGCACTCCCCGCATATGCTATGTCTTGTTTCTTGCTTCCCAAGGAACTATGTAATGCCATCTCATCGGACATATCCAAGTTTTGGTGGAGCTCTTGCCTGCAACGTAAAGCTATTCACTGAATCTCTTGGGAACGTCTGTCAAATAGCAAATATTTGGGCGGCCTAGGTTTTAAGGATCTGCACAGTTTCAATCTAGCTATGCTAGCAAAACAAGGATGGAACATTATAAACAATCCAAGCTCTCTTCTCTCCAGAATTTTACGGGGTCGATACTTCAACAAAACAAGTTTTCTACACGCAAAAATAGGGTCAAACACTTCTTTCGGTATGCGAAGTCTTCTAGCAGGCAGACAAGTATTGCTCGAAGGTCTTTGTTGGACTATTGGAGATGGTAGCAGTGTAACATTTTGGAATGATCCATGGATCCCCGGTGTCCCTGGACGTATTCCCGTCCCTCGCCCAGGAGTTAGCAAAGCGACTATTATGGTGAAAGATTTCATCTTGCAAGATAGAATAACTTGGGATGTAAACAAGCTGTGGAACTCCTTGATTCCAACTATGTGAAGAAAATTCTTCAAATACCATTACTCTCTATTAGTAATGTGGATAAGCTGGTTTAGATCCATACAAAGAGTGGAGGCTTTACGGTCAAATCAGGATATAAATCAGCCAAGGAAATGTTGCGTAGAGAAAAGCCCTCCTCTTCGTGTCCTCAAATTCTCTAGATAATGTCTCCTTGCGATGTTTGAAGCTTATATGGAATATCAAAGCACCCCCGAAAATCCTACATTTTCTCTAGAAATGCATTGTTGGAGCAGTTCCCACGGGCGAAGCCTTAAAAAAAGTCAGTCCAGAAATATCGATATGCTGTCAGTTCTGTCGTTGCGCAGAGGAATCTATATGTCATATTATATTTTTTTGCGATGCTCTAAGGCCAGTATGGTTTGGTTCTACGTTATCCTTCAAGCCTCATATGCTGGATCATCCCCATAACTTCCCAAAAACTTTATTAAGCTTAATGGATGTCTGTTGTTCTGACTATGCAAAAGGTGTGACTGCTCAAATAATATGAAGGATTTGGAAAGCTCGAAACAAATGTTATTGGGAAGGTGTTAATTTCTGCCTGGTGTATGTTCTCAATAAAGCTTCAACGGCTCACAAAGAATATTGGTCTTGCACCATGGAAAACCTTCAGGCGCAACCCACCACAAATTTAAGATATTTTGAAGAGGAAAATTGTAATACGATCATCATAATAACTCCTTGGATGGGTGGACCATCTATGTTGATGCTGCCTGGAGACCCTCTTCGGAATTAGGAGCTTGGGGTGCGGTCTTAAAGGACCCCAATGGTGCAACTTTTTCAAGGAGCAGTGGATTAATTTGTACATGCAGATCTTCGAAAATAGCGGAAGATGCTGCTGTGAAACTAGCTTTGCAAGTCCTATGGCGTGATATGAAACTTCCAATTGTCATAAAAAGTGATTGTCAGGATGTGGTTCATGCTATAAACTCAACTGTTCGCGATTGGGAAATCGAAGTTTTTGTTGATGATATCCGCAGAAGTTGTCAAGGACCGCTTAGTGCCTGCCACATCCGGCGTAGCTTGAATTCAGAAGCTCATTTTCTAGCCTCAGAAGCGCTGAGGCACTCTTCTTCTCCCAGCTCTTTCCCTGACTGAGTCATGGGGTGTTTTTCCTTTCTCTTCATTTTCTTTCCACCTTTTGTTATTGGCAAAAAAAAAAAATTAAGTCTCTGCCACCTTTTGACTTTATGAGTGTACTTTAGTATTTTGAGATGACTTTAGAAACAAAACTGTGTTTATAACTCGGTTTTATAAGTGTATATTGACTGAAACTATCATTTGTATTTTTAAAGATATCATGATTACTGTATTTTGGCTCTAGAATTGGTAGATATCGGGTAAAAGTTCTTAGCATATTATTGAAAATATTTAAGAAAAATATCCACTGATTATATTTATCAATTTTGATCAAAATTCCAAATTGCACAAAAATAATCGAACATTCATATCATTACTTCCATGCTGAATTTTTTTTACATTGATGTATTTAGGAATTTTTCTGTATTGATTCAACTAGAACAAGGGAAGTAAAATTATAATTATATTTATTCAATGTTTTCTAGGATGATTATCCCGTTAACTAACAAATATATATATATATATATATATATACTTAAAACTTACAAAAAAAACCATGTCCTATTTTTTTTAAAAAAAGATCAATAGCGGTTCTCCACTTTTCCTCTTGGAGATTCGAACTCGAAAGCTATAACCCCTCTCAAGTGAGGTGCTCACCAATTGAGTCATGTCCTCTTTTATTTGTCACTTAATTAAATTTTTTTGTCCATTTTTATTTGTCAATTAACATTTTTCAATGCGTATTTAAAACAAATTTCCCACCAATAATAATTCATCAATTCTACATTTTACACAAAATTTTAAAAGTATAAATTAATTCTTTATATATTAAATTCGCTCAACCGCTAGCATTCTTAATCCACTCAATTTAATCTTAAACGATATGTATATATCATGACTTTCATTGAGTACTAGTTCCCCTTTATCCGTAGGCATCCATTGAGGAAGAGAAGAAATTCCAAAATTGGAGAAGTTTCAAGTAACTGGATATCTCAAAGATGTGCACCAAACCATTCGATTCTCACTTCTACGTATCTGCTCACCTCATACACTGGTGTCACAAAGTTGAATTCCCCTAGGAATGGAAAAAAAGGGGATAGACAATGGACCTCATTTTCACGATTTATCATGGTTTCAACTGCTTTTACTTTATGTTGATCCTTCATGATAAACCTATATGTCACAGAATAGCTAGGATTTGTGCGCATTTCAGATGCCTAGTGCTCATGGAACATGGTATTCATCATACTGTGGTTCCCTTTTTGGGGTACACCCATGACTAATCCTCAACCAACAAAAGAGCGAAAATATAATCAGACTGTTCTAGAAGAGGGCAGAAGGACAAGCAACGTTGGTAGAATAATGTAGTACTATGAACGTGTGGGTGGGAAGTCAGCGTTACACATTCGACTTCACACAAGAAATGGATCTCCCTTGAGTGTTGTGTAAACTTAATTTCCGATTCATATTTTCACGCAACGCTCATTTTCCTCTCTATATTATAAACTTCTTCTATCAGTTTGTTCCTTGACCGTGGTAGAATCTCCTTATCTGATTAGCTATGGGCCTTTTTAAGATGACGCTCTT
>NQLW01000032.1:1593166-1626122 GCA_002312845.1 Kalanchoe fedtschenkoi | reverse complement strand
ATTTCAAAGCTTCCATGGTGAGGGTGAGTTTTGCCGATCCAGGATTCTAAAGTCAACGACGTTAGAAGAGGAGTTGAGAACATTTTTCTAAAACAAGATCCTTTTAGAAGAGAAATCTCACAATCAATGGCTATTGGTTGAGGATGGTATAGCTTCTTTCATGCAACTGTGAGAGAGAGAGAAATAAACGCCAGGTTAAAGCTAAAATCCGAAGATAGGAGGAAGAATCTGGGCAGAGAGGAGGCAGCAAAAAAGTTGTATTATATTAAAAAAATTCTAACAAGGGAGCATCGTAATGAGCCTCTAAAAATTTGTAATTACATCCAGTGCTGAATCTCAAAAGAACAGAGCACAACTATCTCGAGGTGTCTCAAACAAGAGGAAATTAAAGAGACGATTATGGGTATGTGACAAGCGTATTTATGACCATTTATATTAGCCAATGTTATGTTTCGGGGATAGTTGCAGTCAAATAAAATCAGAAAGTCTGAGTCAAACCCAGAGGAGTAAGTAAGGCTTGTCAGAGGCACTAATATATCCTAGCTAATGAATATTTAATCCTAAACAAATGGTTTTGAATTATATTAAGAACTACGCGAAATAGAAACATTTGTGAAGGAAAGTTGTGTTCAGATTACGGAAACATCCTAAGATTTTTACTTCACCTAAGTTGTATGCAAACTCTCATGTTATCCTTAAAGCATAAGTAATCATCCACAATGTATCATGCAATTTCAATAATACGGCATATCACTCAATAATTCACATGCAAGTCCTACTTCTGGGTGTTCCTACGCAGTAAATTATTGATTACAATTGATTTAATATTGTCTTGTTTCCCGATTCTGGTCTTTATAGCTCACAAATACTAGTCAAAGGGTCATACACTAATATTTCATAAACATGCAGCAGAATAAATAAATTACTCAATATTCTTAGGCCAACTCCTAATTCTGGTCTTCGGTTGACTAGGGTCATTGACTACAACAACGAAATATCCAACCCATCCTGATGGTAATGTATTATATCCTAAACTAAGTTCTTAAATCATGCATATTTAAACTCTGAATAAACACGTTGCTAGACGTCCCTAGAATAATGGATGCAAGATAAATTTATCAATAAATCCTACACCAGTCATACGTAGTATATTCAAAGAGCACGAACAATTATGGATGAAAAAACTTTTAAATAAATAAAATGAATCCAAAGTTTACAACAACTTAGGATCCGTAGGATCCTAGACTAGAGAGACTACACTACGCATCATAGGGCTCGTGGTGCTCCAACTCTGAACGACAGAATTCCCGGGCTCCCGTGTGTGCGAAGATGTGGTGTGATGTCAGGCTTCTTAAATTGCACTTTAATCCTTGAAGTTTCACCAGTTGACAACTCAGCCCCTAAACTTTGAGAAAGTACAATCTGGCCCCACAAGTTTTGCATATTTATAATTTGGCCCCATAACTTAAGGAAATTGCGTTTGGGTCCCTGAAGTTTTCCTTAATTGCAGATTAACCCCTGAAGTTTCTCTTAATTGCAGATTGACCCCTGAAGTTTGGTAGATTTGCAGATTGGTCCCTTAATTTGTATTTTTCTCCAATTTTGACCCAATTTCCATCATTTTCGTATTTTTTCTCTTCTGAAACCACTTTTCTTCATATTTAACTTCCAAGAGACAAAATGAACTATAAATCGCCTATAATCACTCGAAAACGACTCAAATATACTAAGTACATAAAATTTGTCCTATCAAAATACTCCACACTTAGAATTTGTTTGTCCCGAACAATATAACATAATAGTATGAGGGTGCAAAGAATGGAATGCTATGCAATGAAAAATATTTGAGTTCGTTTCCATTCATTAAAAAACTGTTCTTCATTGTTGGTTAAATTAAAACTACTCCTAAAAATTAAAAATAAAAATAAAAATCCTAACTCACTTTCGTAGGAATCACGGATGCATTTAGCATATCCATCAAGCCTTAAAATCCATAGGTGCCCATTATAGTCTTGTGAGGGTTTTCATAGACTGGATAACCCACAAATCCAAAAGTTTTCCACAAATTCAATCTCTAGCATGAATATTCAAATAAAACCGCAATATCACGATGAAATCACAACTCATAAATTAAGAACAAGTCACTAAAGTCAAGCACTTCACATAGTGAAACAAGCCATTATAATTCATACTCATAATTATTTCAATGCAACAATCTCAATGACTAGCCAAATTCCAGTCAAGAATATAAATCACGCATTGAAATTTTCAGTTATTCATCCAGTCACACAAAACACTCCCGCCAACCACCTATGCTAGCAAAGGGCTAGTCCATGGGCTTATGGCTCAAAGCTCGTTTCCAAGTTCCAAGATCAAGTCTAGTTCCGTAAGGAAAAAGGAGCTTGGCAAAGGAATTTTATCAAAAGTAAAATCAAAAATCAAATCATGATTTCATGCACGCACAAAGGTCATTCCCTAATCTCAATGCAGCTAATAAAAGTGCATGATGAATAAAAAAAAAAGGACCCTTAGTCAATAACACGACCAAGTCCTAGCGTGGAGTCTAACATTGGCATTTGGCCATTCAATTATTTTCTCCAAAATTTTGGCCTTTGGCCTTTTTTTTTTTACTTTTCTCTCCAAGCCTTTGGCTTTTTTTTGAGAGAGAGAAAGAGATTTTTTTCTTTTGTTGGAGTGATGTAATCACTGCACACTTAAGACTTGACATTACATAAAGAATTTTCACAGGAATCCTTTTTTTCATTGGCATATACCGCAAAAAATCAGAATCACCGAAAATCAGTCTTTTGAAAAATTTTAAGACCGGTGCCCGCTGGACTTGAAAAACTGAAAAATCTTTGCTGAGAACTCCCGAGGAAGTTGCTGCTGCTGCTCTGGAAGCTGCGGGGAATCGCACGCTCCTTCCTCCGCCGCTGATGGTTGCCCGGCCGGCTTCGATTGAAGATGACGCGATAAGGGGGACGCGAAGAAAGAAAATGAAAAATAAAGGGACTGAATGTGAGAAGAGGAAAGATTAAAATAATGTAAAAACGACGTCGTTTCAATGATCCCTTACCTAAGCTAAATCAAGTATCACCCCATATCCTATTTCCCCTAATATTTATCATAAAACTTGATATAGAAAATGATAAATCGAACTTAAATTTATAAAACAATATTAAAATAAAAGAGGACGGAAGCAGCAAGTAAGTAGGAGACCAAAACTCTGTTAAACATGCAAATCTAATCGTATTCGATAAGCTGTAATTTAAAATCGATATCTTAACCAAAAGCTTTGGGGATGGATGCACAATTGATGCGGCGTTGGCGGTAGCCCGTCATTACTTTCAAAACGACTGCGTTTCACTTTCACCTGCATGCAGAAATGCGGAGCCGTCACCGAAAGCCACGCGTCGCTCTGAGCGGTCGCATTAAATCACGCACACGGATTCGCTCGAGAAAGATGAATCACCCACGCGCACCCCCATCGTAACGGAACCATCATCCGCCAATACGATTAAAGTAAAAAGTCGCTGTACGTCGTCGTGTTGATTGGTGACCACAAAGTCACTCACCGAATCGCCGTGTTTCTCATCCCATCTGATTATTCTGCTCTGCTCACTGCCGCATTGCGCGCAGCGTGTATATAGATATATATATATAAAGCTTCGACTTCGCCTCAGCGTACTGGTCTTCCGCTCCAGCGCCGTCGATTCGATTCCAGGTTATTCACGCTAAGCTTCTTCTTTATGTTTGAGGTTATATACTAAATTAGTTTTTCTGGACTATCTGATGCCGCCATGCATATTTTGTGTTTTTTTTTTTTTGTGTAAGATGTAATTCGTCCGATAATGCTGAGTTTGGTGCAAAGCTTCTTAGAATCGGATGTGGAATCTGCAGATATTTTTGTACCAGCAGTTGATGGAGTAATTCTTGAGTGGACTGTGTCCATCACGTGGCTGTGGACACCACCAATTGTGAGTCGACAAGTGACACGTTGAAAAGTCAAAATTACACGTAGCTATTTATCATTGGTTTGAAAATTTTTTTTTGACTTTTCAACGCGACACGCGGCGAGCCATTGGTGTGTCCATCGCGACGTGGTGGACACAGTCCACCCAAGAATTTCTCCGGTTGATGATGTCAATTTTGATCACGTTAGAGTTCTGATCGGAAGTAGATTATTGAAAATAGGAAGATAGTCATGCCGCATGCGCTCATTGAGTTGTCAGTTTTGCTGTATGATTTGAGAATGGACAATTCCTAACTAGAGATGAATTTCAAATTAAGATGACATAATTTATATGATTGATTTCATTTATAATTTTTTTTGGGGAAATTCAGAGATTGCAGTTGGGAAGCCAACTGACAGAGAAAACTGTAGACAGAGATCAACATACGGTTAGCAGAACTTCCCAGTCATTTGATTTATGTGTGTGTCGTGCCAGGACTCAGGACGGGTGCCCGAAGAAAAACTAACTAATTTTCTAATTGCATTATGCATATGACTGTAGGTCTGATCACTGATTCATAATATTACAGTCAAATAGTGTGAACATGAAGTTCGGAAAGGAGTTCAAGCAGCAGATGGTGCCAGAATGGACAGAGGCTTACATGGACTATAATGGTTTGAAGCGAATACTAAGACAAATAAGGTTTGCTAAACAATGTAAGCAACCAAGTAAATCTTTGAAATTGTTACGGCATAGATCACGGCTACACAGACCGTTTAATGCCCAAATTCCGGAGAAGGATGATACATCAGAAGAAAGGGACCTTGAAGGGCAAGTGATAGATGTGAACATCAATAGGGTAGGCCACAGAAAGGTTTATGAGACTAAAATCCGTGGAAATGATGAAGAGAATGAGGAGGATGAAGTGTCTTTTTTCAAGAAACTTGATGCGGAGCTGAACAAGGTGAATACTTTTTACAAGGATAAGGTGGAAGCAGTTGTGAAAGAGGCTGTTCAATTGGATAAACAAATGGATGCTTTCATTGCACTGAAGGTGATTGTCGAAAATCCTGATACTGACGATGATACATCTCATTCTACAAATTCCATTACTGAACCATCTGATAGCACGAATCCTCGTAAAGGTAAATTTAAATCCTTTGTATCTGCATAGTGGATTTGCTAAATGCAATCTTAAAGTTAAATGAAGGCTACTATTCAAGTGTTTTAGTCTCTCCTTCAAGTAAATATACTAATGAATCTAAAACAATTTGTACTCATTTTGATGCAGTCTCTGCTGGTGGTGTTTTCAGTTGACACTGACAGTTTCTTTCTTTTGGTGCTGAAATTATTTCTGTACATACAGAGGGAACGGAGATGAGTCAAGGCAACAAGCAGACTGAAAGAACTGATTCTAATTCAGCCCACGTCAGGACATGTACTATGGCGCCTCAAGGTGAAATCAAGGGAAGTGACCACAAATCTGCATTCATTGAGATACTTGATCGTGTTAAGATTAATAATACACTCGAGACTCCACTAGCAACCCTGAAGGGTCTAATTAAAGACTCTAGAGAAGATGAATTGAGTTTTGAGAAGGATGAGTTGAGGAAAGTGGAAGATCAGCTCAGATGAGTTTTCGTCGAGTTTTACCAAAAGCTTCGTCTACTTAAGCACTACAGGTATCAGGCTCGTTAGTTTAATTATTCCTTGAAATTTTCCTTTTTGTTGTGCATGAAGCTCTGACTTGCCATTATTTCTGGATTTATAATGCAGTTTTATGAATCTATCCGCATTTGCCAAAATCATGAAAAAATATGAGAAGGTCATCAGTCTCTTCTTGTTCTTTCTCCAAATAATATATATATATATATAACACTTGCAGCTGATTACCCAATTTGCCCGTGTAGAACAAAACAAGTTATGTTACAGTTTTCTGTATTTTGTTTAGTTCACATCAAGAGCTGCTGCTAAAGCTTACATGAAAGTGGTGGACAGCTCTTACCTTGGAAGCACGGATGAGGTTTGCCTGTTTTCTACTGGTTTAAAGATCAGTGCATAACTGCATATTAGTAGAAATGAAATCCCGGACTTTCAGATTACTCGATAGTCACACTAAATTAGAGAATTATAAATGCATTGTCTAACTGCTGAACGATTTCACATGTGATGGTGCTTAAATCATACCGAAAGAAAATAGTAAGTTTCCTTTTTCGTAATATAATAAGGTGGTAGCCAATTTAAACAAATCTATAATGCGGTACCATGAGTTATGTGAAAGAAACTTACCCTGCAAACCAGTTCAAATATGAGTCTCTCTTCAGCTTGGTTTTTATTGAAGTTCGTGCGTCATATACTCATAACTACAACCTTTGAGCTGATGATGGTAATCTTTTGACTCTTCAGGTAGTAACACTTCTGGAGAGAGTTGAAAATATGTTCATTAAACACTTTTCAAACTCAAACCGCAGAAATGCCATGAAGTCCTTGAGGCCCAAAGTGAGAAAAGAAAAACACAGCGTAACATTCTTTACAGGTATCTAACATACTGGAAATGGCTTACACTCTTATTTATTTTTAAAAATTTATTTGACCTGCTGCAAATAACTTGTGTTAATTGAGCAAAGTGAGCCACAGTAAGGATCAATGTTTCTGTTTCTGGTTTGTCCAAGTGTAGTGCAGTTGAGAAAGATCTCTCTAATTGTTAATTTTTGGTTTGGCATTTCTCCAGGCTTCTTTTCCGGTTTCTGTATTGCCCTTTTAGTTGCTATAGTACTAAGTATAGAAACTATGAAGCTAATGGATAAAAAGGAAGGGACCTCATACATGGCTAATATTTTCCCTCTTTACAGGTAATAATTATCTTCCTATAGCTCATTAAATCCAAATGTTCTCAGTAGGTCCAAATGTTCTCAGCAGATCCAAACTTGGCTATTTAGACATTTTGACCAAATTTTTGAAACTTTTTGCAGCTTGTATGGATTTTTGGTCCTGCATTTGCTTTTGTATGGTTTAGACATATATTTCTGGAGGCGTTATCGAGTCAACTATCCGTTTATTTTTGGCTTTAAGCATGGCACAGAGCTCGGCTACCGCGAAGTCTTCCTCCTTAGTAGCGGTCTAGCGGTACTTGCATTGGCTAGCTTTTTGGTAAACTTGAGGTTTGATATGAATCCAGGAAAAGAGAAATACTTGAAGTTTACTGAATATGCTCCTTTGGCACTGTTTGCTGTAAGATTCAAGAAACTATAATCTTGTTACTCAAATTGATGACTGTTGATTCTATTGGAAAGCTTTTAATGACATCAACAATAGCAATCATACTGACTCACTTCCATCAGGACGAATATAGATCTTCTTCCTACTTGACCTGCTTCGTGTTTGCAGATTGTTGTTGTCATAACTTTTCTCCCTTTCAATGTTATCTATCGGTCAAGCCGTTTCTTTCTTATCCGATGCATTCGCAGATGTATATGCGCACCTCTCTATCAAGTAAGTGGTGGATACTTCACTTTCTCTTAATGTATAGTTGGTGTGTGTTATGAACAAGGTAATGTGATCTGTCACATGGCAGGTTACCCTTCCTGACTTCTTCTTGGCAGACAATCTCACTAGTCAGGTCAATTCTTGTCCTATACATTTCGTTTTTTTTGGGGGTGGGGGGATATGAGCTGTACAAATGGCTTATATCCCTACTCAAGTGGAACAGGGACGCCGTTGAATCATTACATAGGAATCAAGATCCATAAAATGTAATAGCTATATGTTGAAAATAAATTTTCCATCTCGATAATCTTAATTTTTACTTCTCCCAGGAGAACTATTTTGAGTCCAGTCTGCTTACTTTTTGTTGGCTTTAATGCTTATGTTACTCAAATTTCCTGGCTCAATGTAACAAATCATGAAAAGAAAATTTTCTTTCATTACTGCTTGAGATCAGGTTCAAGCTGTGAGGAGTTTTTCTCTGTATGTTTGCTATTATGGATTGGGAGAGTTCTCTCGGAAGCAAAACAAGTGCCATAGCCATGATGGTTACAATGCGTTTTATTTCATTGTAGCAATTATACCATATTGGATTCGCCTGCTACAGGTATTGCTCAACATTTATGTTTTCTTGTTGCGTATGTATGTTTCCTGCGAAATCTTGGGTTTCTGTTTTTCTCTTCCATGAGAAGTCGCATGTAGAGAAAAAATATAGCTACACCAGAGAGTATTGTTGTCAAAATTACCCAGATTTAGCAGTGGGGGACTAGTTTTCAAAAGATGAATTGACGTGGATGTCTGTAGCACGGAAAGTGTGGCACTTCTGGCGGAATGAGTGCCTTCTGTTCTGTAGTCTGTTCTCAGTGTCCTTCAAAGCAGAATTGTATTCTTAGGACTTGTAGTTTTATGCTACAATATTTTATAGTCTTAGTTACAGTCAATTCTTTAGATTAGCTGTTGAAAGAACCTCATCATCATTATGTCATTTTGTAGTGCCTGCGGCGATTATTTGAAGAGAAAGAGTCAGTGCATGCATACAACGGCTTGAAATACTTCTTGACAATTGTGGCTGTTGCCATTAGAACTGCATTTGAGTTGAGAAAAGGAAAAACATGGATGGCCTTAGCTTTGGTCAGCTCGGCTGTGGCAACAGTGATGAATACATACTGGGACATTGTAATGGACTGGGGACTCTTGCGAAGACAATTGCAAAATTTCCTTTTGAGAGACAAACTTGTAGTGTCTCACAGAAGCGTCTATTTCATGGCAATGGTATGGATGAATATTCCTTTAAATTACTGATTTCCACTTTGGAAGGCATGTAGCTTTAGATTTTAACTGACCCCTGAGTTCATTCTTCTGCAGTTTTTGTATGTTTTCTTGAGATTTTGTTGGATGCAATTGGTTTTGGAGTTTGATTTGCCATCTCTCCACAAAATGACTGCATTAACAATTTTTTCTGCTTTGGAAATCATCCGACGTGGTATTTGGAACTTCTTCAGGTACTTCCTGGTTTTGTATTTAGTAATTAATGATCTCATAATTGAAATGAAGTTATTAAGTGATCTTATGAATCCATAGCCAGATGACTAGATGAGTAAGTTCATCCAATATCTTTAGTAATTCAAATTCAAATCAAATCTAAATGGCTGAAACACTGTGATACTGATGGAAAGATATGCATGCATTCAAATCATTGCTATTAGTTTCTGCTGATAAAGCTGCATTGAATCTAACTGAATTGAATTAACGAAAACCAGGTTGGAGAATGAGCACTTGAACAATGTGGGCAAATACCGAGCATTCAAATCGGTTCCGCTTCCCTTTAATTATTATGATGAGGGCAAGGAAAACTAACTATTCTTATGGTGGAAACTCTATGACCAGAAAAGGCGATAACACTTACATTACCATTGAACTTGGGAAGGAGGACAGATACAAGGTCAATTATCCACAGCTTGACTTATATTATTTTCAGAAAATAGATAGTGTCTTTTAATTCCGTTGTGCAAGGATATAGAGTGTAAGCAAGAATTGTTTACTAGTAAATAGTTCAGCTATTACCGGTTGCTACCAAATGTTAAGACAGTCTGATCAGTCTAGAGATTTTCTGGATTGGGTCTCGGTTGAATGCGAAAAGAAGCCTGATGTCAGCCATAAAATGAATTTGCAGAGACTATCAAAACTCAGAGCAAAGAATTAGATGTAACTGAAAATTGGATCGAGTTCTTTCTAATGGTCAAGGAGAGTCATTTACCAGAACTATGAAGTCATGCTTTACTCAGTTTTGTTTAATGCTTTGGATATTGCAGATACAATAAGCATTTAATTTTTTTTTACAGGAAATTAGAAATTGATTTACCCATAGTCAAAAATCTTATCTAGAAATTTAAATAGGAAAATGTTAGAGTGAAGAGGTGAGATTGAAATCTGAAGAAAAGGAAGTAAAAAGAGAACTCAACATAGGGGCAAGCTCCTGTGTTCAAAACCAGCTCTAATGGCCGAAAACCTAACTGAGGGATCAATTTCTAGATCTCGCAGGCTTACAACAATCCCCTTGAAATAGAAAAGACATCAACCCAAAATAGTCAACAGAATAATTCTAGCCCAGAAATTCAGCCGTGAATAATTTCTCTAACGTCAATATCTAATTCTGGCAATTAAATGATTTCAATCAATAAAATAATTAATACTCCCCTAATTTGCGTTCCCTGAATTTCTTGCTCTTCTCTTGTACATACGAAGCGGGCGCTCCTGGTCCCTCTCTTCCTCCTGCCTGTTATTTGTTGTCATATCCGTAACATTGCCTCCCCTAAGAAAATGAGCCTTGTCCCCAAAGGCTGTATGTGGGAAATTGCATAATGAAATCATCACGATCAAGCCTGGTGCTATCCTCCGATAGGCGCCCTTGCCATTAAAAGAGAACCTGGTTGACGGTGTTATCACTGCGGGTGATTTTGCAGGTTGCGCTAACCATATCGGGAACATATAGTGCGTCCCCATCAGTAGATAACTCCGTGGACAACGATGCTTCGACGGTGGGCGTTGTGCTAGAAGTTGCAGTCAGTAGGCGACAACCCCAATTTTTTTCAACACCAAGAATGGGCCATAATAGCGGGTGAACAACTTCAGATGAACTCGATGGGCCACCGATAGCCGACGATGCGGCCGTAGCTTCAAGAAAACTTTATCACCTTCAGCAGAAGAAACGTCTCGGCGGTGGGCGTTGGCATGGCGCACCATGCACTGTTGGGCACGACGCAGGTGGAACTTTAATTGTCGTAAAAATTCATCCCGATTCATTAAGTGCGAAGACAAGGCTTCCACCCGGCATTCACCCGGAAGGAACTGCTGGATCATTGGGGACGACAATACACCAGTTAAAACGAGGTGGTCCCAGCCGAAGATTGATAGGAGTTATACCAAAATTCAGCCCATCCAATCTATTTGGCCCAGCAACTTGGCTGTTCAGAGACTAAGTAATGCAAATATGTCTCCACACAGTGGTTTAGGACTTCAGTATGACCATCTGTTTGAGGGTGATAAGCAAAACTCATTTTGAATTTGGTCCACCGAAGTTTGCAGAGTTCCTGCCAAAATGAGCTCATGAATACTGGATCTCTATCACTGATAATAGAGTGAGGAGTGCCATGGAGTCGAACTATCTCTCGAGTAAAAAGTTCAGCCACAGAGCGAGCCGTATAGGGGTGCTTCAGGGGTAAAAAGTGGCCATATTTTGATAAGCATCGACCACCACCAATATACAATCAAAACCATGTGATTTTGGCAGTTGAGTAATTAAGTCTATAACAAGGTCTTCCCAAATTAAGTCAGGAATGGGAAGGGGCTGGAGTAAACCTGCATGGGAGGCGGTCTCATATTTAACTTGTTGACAAATCAAATAGCTTGCAACATAGTTTTTAACAGACCGCATCATATTTCGCCAATAGAGGGTGGTAGCCAACCGTCGATAAGTGGGAAAAGCCCCTGAGTGACCTCCTGACGGGGTGGAGTGAAACTCGTCTAGAAGCATTATAACGCAACGGCAAGCTTCAGAAATAACCAACCGAAAATGATAAAACAATTGTCCGCCAAAAGAGCGTAAGGGGATCGAGAGCGAGGATCCCGTTGCAAATCACTGATGATGTCCGCAAAATAAGGATCCTGGTTAACTTCGGCTTGGATGGTCTCTGTGTCAAGCCAGAAAGGAAAAGTCACGGCCATGAGGACCCAGTCCTCCTCTTGATGGGAGAGAGCATCAGCAATGGCGTTGGTGGCGCCTGGCTTATACTCCACGGAGAAATTATAGACTAAGAGTTTGGCTATCCAGAGCTGGTGAGCTGGGGTGGCAATTTTATGCTGGAGAGGATGCCGAAGACTACGATGGTCAGTGTGCACCAAGAAATGATGCCCAAGGAGGTATGGCAAACAACCTCGTAAGAGCCTGCTTTGTAGATGTTTTATCATGCGAGTTATGAGGGGCATCATAGTCCACATGGCAAACATACCTAGACATATGTCTTCAAAATATAAGTTACAAGCTTGTATATGCTTATGTTCTGAGTTTTTTCTGGAGATGGCTTTTATATGAACGGCTTTAGACTCAATTGAGTTTACTAGATTTTAAAATACTATGCTTGGGATTTGAATGTATTTACTAGCCTTACAACTTTTATATGAATTTCTTGAACATTTATATTGAACTTTTATATTAGAATCTTGAATTTTATATGAGTGCTTTGGACTTTTGTAATTGTAAATATCTATTTGAGTCATCTTCTTATTCATGTTTGTTTTTGGGCTTTCTCGATTATCTCATATAACTTTCAAACCTACGATGATCATTCGAGACAAAATTGCTCAGCATGTACTAACCTTCTCCAATACAGCGTCAATAAATGGTTTGGTCTGATTCATTATGTTTGTAATATGACTCAAACAGTTGTTTATAAATATGTTTAAAAATATTTTGTTTGGAATGTTTGAATGTTGAGCTAGTCCGGTTAAGAATGTCTGTTAACATCAGGGTTGTATTTATTGTGAAATTTTGTTTCAAGGGGGAGTAATGTAAAAAACAACAACAATAAATGTTGTCAATAGTATACAAATATATAGTTTCAGAAGTATTTTCATTGTCATAAATAAAGTTACTAAAACCGGTGTTTTTACTAACAAGCATTGTTTATAATATGGAGTATAGACGACACTTCTATCCCAAATTGGCGTCTATAGTGTTCAATATGGACGACACTTTGAACTAATGATCACATTTAAAAGTTGGAAGTATAGTAGAAGTGGAGTTCTATTGGGAAACTATTAGCTTTTTAGTAGCTGAGTCATTGATGCCAGGAATCTTTCTACTGGTGTGCCTTTTTGGTTCTAGGTTCAGGATGGCTTCCGATTTAAATCATGAAGTTCAGTGTTGGAATCTTTCTAGTGGTTGAGTGCACATGTAGTTTGAATCCTCCGGAATGTGGAAATTGTGAGAAATTTAATGGCAGAAAATTGTGCTTCATATCTATCTTCAATTTAATGATATATTGCTTACAGTGAAATCACAAAGAGTGGACCAGTGCTTCAGTTCACAAGATGGAACACCTTTTTACCTGTTGCGTTCTCATCAAGTCTCAATTTTCATGGATCCATACACACTATTCCTGCAACACTAGCTGAAGCTCTTCTATCACACTTACACATTTATTTTGCTGAAATCCGACTCCTGAGAGTTATGCAAGATTTCAACTTTTTTGTTTACAATAATCATTTTCTCGCTTATTTGTGGTTAGATCTGCATGGATGCTTGGACTAGTGCTGCAATAGAGCTATTGCACATGATTCCATTTATATGTAGTTTTGCTCAGAAGGCCTTGTGTTGGAAACACTGAAGATCATGAGATTCCAGCAATCCCTTACCACAGAGACATACCTTAGCTTGAATCTTTTTCTTCGGACTTCTAGGGACTAGGGCAACATACTTTTCTCTTGCTCCACTGATTTTGCCTTTCCTCATCATTTATTCTGGTGGCTTTTCTTTCAGCCACATATGTAAGCCCATTTTTTGAACCGTGTCTCAGATTGATTATATACTTAGACAAGAGGCTGATTCGGGCCAAAAGTTGTGAACAACTCCATGATTTTTTCTCTGTACTCATGCATGTCATTGCTATCGGAATCTTCACACTACACCAATAATTCTTCTTCCTGTCCTGGCACTTTTCTTCAAAGAGTATTGCCATAAATTTGATTGCGTCGCGCCTAGTGAACTTGAATTTGCAATATCAACTGTGGACGCAGGATCAACAAGAGAAGCTTTATTTACTATGGCCTTGATCACTGTCTCGGGCTGTCATTTCAAGTCCTCTAACCTTTGACCTGGTGAGACGGTTATGGTGTGTTTGTTTCTGTTGCGCATCTGATAAGGATCTTCTCATCTAATTGCTATCTGACTATGTTACATCATACTTCTAAAATTGTCATTTTACAATAATTTACTTTTAACTGCCGGTATTGACTGAAAAAAAACGTTAAATAACTGAATATATATCGTACAAACAATAAATTTGGAGAACAACTGCAAACATAACTCAGCGTAAAAATATTGTTTTGTTCAAGTTTTTATATTCTTTTACTTACTGCGGTTGTATTTCTAACTGTAAGATCTCAGGTCATGAATTTTTAATTCGGAATAGACAATTCTTAAGGTGCCTAGAGGAAGTAGAAGTGGGATTCCTAGCAAGTCTAAATAGCCAATTAAACAACTAGTGAGTAAATAATCAAACATTATTACTTGTCCTATGAAACAAAAAATCCCCCCTCTTAGTTTTCTAAGCCTTTAAAAATGGGATGGTATAATTAATGTCATGTTAATGTGTTTGGTTCAGAATAAAAATACATATTAATAATGCAAGAGGAGAAATTGTACTTTTGGAAACGAAATTGATGATCAGCATTGGCT
Source organism: Kalanchoe fedtschenkoi (assembly GCA_002312845.1). Taxonomy (NCBI): domain Eukaryota; kingdom Viridiplantae; phylum Streptophyta; class Magnoliopsida; order Saxifragales; family Crassulaceae; genus Kalanchoe; species Kalanchoe fedtschenkoi. The sequence goes on along the minus strand of NQLW01000032.1, from coordinate 1,611,731 downwards.
GAAGGACTAAATGGTAGTTAGTTTTATTTGATTAGACTAAAAAGAAGGGCAAAATGGCAAATATTATCTAAAAAACCCTACTGACGAGATGTATATAAATGCATCATATTACCAACCCAAGCATATTAGCGAGATTACAAGACAACAATATGATCGGCCTCCTGCGGCTATGAGGAGAACTTTAGAGATCAATTCCAGTAGATGGAGATGGCATCAAAAGACGTCTCTCTCTAATTCATTCTACCGAGTCAATAATCTATCAGAAGAATTCGGTAAAACCTAAACCCTTTTATTCTCTTTGTATTAATTTCTTTATTCATTGATTAGCTTTTCATGTTAATTGACGGGTTGAGATTTGAAACTTTGAGATTGTATTTGGGGTGAGAAAAAGGATGTCTCTTTGATTTCTCTTTTTCTTTTGTAATCTGACCTGAAATTACATGGCTGCTTGATACATGGTGTTGTGACTGATATAATCATTTCCATACTTAACATGTGAAACTTTAATCATGTTCCACAGATGATGGGCTGAGGCTGGTCATATATTCTTCAAAGACATGTGACCAGTGGCAGCTAGTCAAGGGGAGCAAGCCAGCGTATAATTGAACGCACAATTTCAGCTCTTGAAGGTGGTAAGTAATGGGAGTACGTTTTCGCTATGCTTTTCACCTACCAACTATTTATACGTAGAATATTCAGGATGTCAATATGTGGACAGGAAATCCCATTTGGTGCGAAATAGCAGAAGCCTTCATGACAGAGATGCAAGCACATAGCGGCTGGATAAAAGAATAGGTATGCAGGCAATAATTGGAAGAGTCTGGGAACAAATTAAGCTTGCAAGAAGATCTCAGAAAAGCAAATGAAACCCCCCCTAGAAATTAACTTGTTCTACATGAGAAATGCAAATCCTTTGAAGGCTTTGAGGTCATGATTAACCAAGACACCAGTCAACGACACGACGCCAAAATTATTATGTATTTGTATGTAGTGAACTTTGTATGATAAAAATACTGGACTAAGAGCTTTCTTTTGTTTGACCATGTATAATTTTTTAACAAAAGTTTCTAAGTCCAATGAACTCTAAATAAAAAGTAAGTGTAAAATTTGCTCCTCAACTAACAAACACTTGTACTATGACTTATATAAATTATGGTTTTGTTCGATATGAACACATTGAACGATGAATTTGAATCAAATCAAAACGAAGTCGTCACCGAGAGTACATGCTCCCGGTGCACGCAAGAGTTATTGGATTTAACTTGCACATGTCAAATTTTTCCTTTTAATCTTGTGTAGCTTTTTTATCTATATAAATAAAATCTAAAATTAGTTGATAGCCATTTTTAATAATTTTCTAATTTTGATTTGATAATAAATAACACTTGGTGTGCATTTTTCATCCGAGTACCTCTCTTTAGATGCTCCCAAAATTTGAAGCAATGTAAGTGCCATATCTGATAGCTAAACAAATTCCATGAAAAAAATAACATAAATGAATTAATTAACTTAAAGTATTTTCTTTCATTAATTAAAAAGAACAGAAAAAATACAAAAAAAAAATTAAAATCATTCCTTTTTTTTTTTCTGGAATGTTGGTTTATGTATTAGTTCAAGATGTGCTGAGGTGTGAGAGATGAGAACTGATTATTTGATGTTGACAGGCTCATCATCGTGATGCATCTTGGGTTTTGGCAGGATGCCCTTGTCTTGCAAGCTCTTCACCGTATCATACAAGCATTGTTTCACTGGTGTAAACTCCAAACCCAACTCCTTGATCTTCTGGGTGGTAAACTTGTAGGGTTGCTTCCTAGGGTTCACCTCGTCGGAACACCTGATCCAACAACAATGGCACCACAAGGTCAGATCGAAAACACTTGCTTGATAAACATCATATATATGTAAATATATACTGACTTGAGTGGGATTGGGTATTCGGGGAAAAACTTGGCGAGGATGGCCACCACTTCGCCACGATGAAGCATGCTGTCTGCGACAATGTATCGGCCGGAGGCTGATGGAGCTTCATACACAAGGAGATGAGCGAGCGCCACGTCCTTGACGTGAACATAGCCCTGGACTGAGTTTGCGTAAGTCTTGGCTGATCCGGTGAGGTACTTTAGTATGTGGACGGTGCTGGCATTCACGGTAGACTGCAGCAGCGGCCCGACCACTAACATCGGGTTGATCACTACCAGGTCCACGCCTTTCTCCTTGGCCACCTTCCACGCCGTCTGCTCGGCCACCGTCTTCCCATAGCAATACCAGTTCTGTATATACATGCATAGATTGAAGGAGATATAAGCAAAAGAAGCAGTGGTATATTATATATATATATATATGATGTGGGAACACGTGATGTTACTGTTCTGAACTACTACGACTGACCTTGGTGTGTTTGCAGAAGTCAAGGTCGCTCCAACAACTGTCATCCACCACAGCATCGGGGTCTCTGCTGGGGTTCATGTAAACGGTTCCTATGGAGGATGTGAACACCACGCGCTTCACTTTGGCTTCAGCGCATGCGTGAATGACGTTGTTAGTTCCCTTCACGGCCGGCTCAACCATTTGCTCCTGTTCAACATTTATATATTACCCATCAGTGTTCGACCCAGTAATTAAGAAGCCATCATGCATTGCATCATTACAGTACACAGCATATATATATATATTTATAGTATGTATATATGCATGTGTGTTTGCTCACAGGATCATCGGTGACAGGCGATGCTGTGTGAAACACTCCATCACACCCATTGATGGCCTGAAACAAGCTCTCGTAATCCAGAAGATCAGCTTTGCATAAGATGAGTCTCTCGTCGGCACCTTCCAGCTCTCTCAAATGGTTATTCTTCACGTCGGCTGCATCCATCAACACACAATATTAAGCAACAACACGAAAAAGTGATACAATGGAAGATTATTATGGAAGAAATGATGAAAGAACACAAATAATAATATATGAATCGGTGGAGCGACCTGGATTCCTGACAGTTCCGCGGACGGTGTATCCTTTCTCGAGAAGAAGCTTGACGAGCCATGAAGCAATGAAGCCACCTGCACCGGTGACGCAGACGGTGGTGCCACAGGCGGGTGCTGGAAGAGAGAGATCAACAGGCATTTTGATGGGTGGTTGGCGTATTTGACGTCAGCTGGTGAGTGGCTAGCTAGCTAGGTTGATTTTAAGGGGCGCAGATAGAATTGAGGGGCTAAAAGATGGAGGAGGAGAGGAATGATTTGTTGGATGAGGATGAGAGTAAAGGGAAACTACACTGGTTTATATATACATATTGGAAATTAAAACACCATATTTGTCGGATTAATACGAGGATCCCAAGAAGACACGACTGTTTTACTAGGAAGGAGGAGGAGGCGGGAAAGATCGATGAAGTCCAAGAGGACGACCCACCAACCCGAAGTCGCAAGGGTTGTTGGGTCAGTCGAATGGAGGAGACTTTGGTTTACAATTTACAAAGCATGCTACTTACTAGATTAGTGCCACAAAAAAGGCATCCAATCACGACCAATCGGGAGATGAAAACTCATCACTCCTCACTATAAACTTCCATTATACATGAAATTCAATTTCTAGCATTATTTTAATTTATAATAATTATTATATGGTCAGAAATTTTTCAGTATTTATTCTCATCTTTAGTGGGGGCACCAAAATCAACTTACAATCTGAATGATATTTATCTAAAACAGTTGTGATATTTATCTAAAGACAAGACAATTTTAAATTTCAAAAATTAACAATACGGGTGAAGAGATGAATGAATATTACAAATAAAAATTATACCGTTTTATGATGCAAATTGTTTGATATTATAATACTATATTACATATTTATTGTTTGTAAAAAGGAAAAGAAATTGGCCACTTTTGATGATGAATGTGTTGTGGCATGTGGCAAGAAAATTTTGACTAGTGAGATGAATGGAGTGTTATTCTCACCAACCCAAAGAATGCGCCACCGCCGCTGCTCGTTTGACGTATAATAAAACGGTTGAAATCAGAAACTAATTGAAACAAAACAATCACTACATTACCAAACTTTTGAAATTCGTAATTTTTGGATTAAAAAATAAATAAATAAGTGCCTCCATTTTCTTTAAACACATCTGACTACATCAACCCATTATATCAGATTCTTTCCACATTAAATCTGAGCACTCCATTAATTTTCAATTCATCCACGACTTAATGGTCGGATCAGTTGGTGAATGTCACTACTGCCGTTTACTTTAACTTTTGAAATCGTCAAATAACTCGTCTTTACGATTGTAGTGAATAAATCCATGTGGACACAACTAGACCTTATGAGAAATTTTATTGTGAATGCATCAACTTAATATTTTGATCAGTCAATTTTTTTTTAAACTAATGGTGAATCGTCACGTGTTATTTTGACTTTTAAAATGTTATGTAGAATCTTCTCATTGCCTGTGTTTACAGTTTACGTGTTCACCCAAAAATTTCTTTCAATCTATAGGATTGAAAGAGACATTAAAGCCGACCAATAAACCTCAAAACATTGAGGAGCGCGAACCTTACAGGATTATGGAATCAACAGATAAACAAACCATCAAAGAACAAGAGAAAGGCCAACCGGATCGATCAAACAAATCTGCATCAGTGGATAACAGTGTGATTGATTGAAATGAGTGGCTTATTGGGGACAATGCCTGCTACTGCTACTGCTACTGAAGGCCATGGATGCAATGAGCAACCTCATTTTGGATTCCATATAGTGCAGCACTCCCCTCCACCAAAAGTCACAACTAATGGAAACTTCCAGCTCACAATCAACTCAATTGTGGACTCCCTCATTCATACCTGTCACCCTCTTACGCACTATCAACTTTACGCTACAAAATTCTTTAACCCGACTGTGCATTATTATTTCATTCTCTTTAGAACATCCAAATTGAAGTTTTGTTACAAATTTCATATTAGAAGTCGAAGCGCTCCATCTCAATGTGGGATGAGAATTTTCTTTTCTTACAACAGAGCAATTTGACTGTAAGAAGCGGTTTGTAAAAAAAGAATATATAGCGTTTTTTTAGTTAAAAACACCGTATATGATATAATAAGACTTTACGGCGCTTTCGGAAAAGTGTCGTATATGGTAAGAAGAGAGTATATATGGCGTTTTTAATTTTAAAATATTGTATATAGTCTGTTAGGAGATTGATATTAAATGGGTTGGGGCGTTTTAAATTTAAAAACGTTGCATATAGTTATCCTTAAATATTTAAATAGATTTATAGTCGTTATATTCCAATGTTAAAAAAAACAGCCGTTGGAATTCAATGTTAAAAAATAACCGTTGCATTCAATTATTTGACATGCTAAATTAAAAAATATTTAAATAATAATTTTCTCCATCTATAAATAGTAAATCAATTCAAACAACATACTTCATCTCTTTCAATCATTCTCAACCTTTTAGTTTTGAAGCTTCATAAATTTTAAATGAGTGATCATCCATTTAGAGGAGGGTTCATGAATTTTATGAATTCTCCAAATTTTAGAAATTCACCACCTCCACTCAATTCAAATTCACAAAATACTCCTACTTACAACCAATTTTCATATACGTCTCCCACTCCTCAAGATTCTCAATTCATGAATTCTCCAATTGCCAACCTTTTCGTCTCCATTTTTTTTAATTCTTCTCAGCCATTTAGTCTTGGTTATTCTGGTGGCTATGGACAAAATATTATGCCACGTCCTTTTATGGTTCCAAGTCCTACCCAACCAAAGAAAGAAAATGCAGAGCATACATCGATGATGAAAAATGAGGTCGTGCACAATATCAGGCGATAAGAAAAGAATAGTCATCACATCAAGTGGAGCTATGAGGAGGAGGAGATGCTCATCAGTTCATGGCTCACAATAAGCAATGATTCTGCACAATGGGAAATTCTCAAACCAGAGGCAGCTTTTGAGCTCGTGTGGCATGATACTTCAATACGTATCGAAAAATAAAAATTAAAATAGAAGAATCTCAAATGAAATCGCACTACAACTTAATGATGCCACGTGTAAATGAATTAAATGGTTATTATAATAGAATTGTGTCTGATCATCACAGTGGATGGTCATATAATCAAAAAATACAAGCAGCGCATTTGAATTGGAAAAATGCACATAAGAAAAGAGAGTTTCCATACACGCACGTGTGGGAAATGGTGAAGGATGAACCAATATGGGCAGCTCAAGTTGGTGAACAAAATGCATCAAAGAAGACAAAGACGAGTGATTTTGGAGCTTATACATCATCATCACACCATGATATTGAAGACAACGCTCATGTAGGTAATGAATCAGAAGGTCGTCTCATCGGCCAAAAGGCTGCTAAATGAAAAATGAGAGGAAAGGAAAAGAAGGATGTTCCTTAATCGGTGGCTAAAGAATTTGACAATCGATGGAAAAGAATGGAAGAACTTCAAGCTCAAAAACTAGTCGTTCTTAATGCGATTAAGAACAAGGCAACGATGATACACTACATGCTGACTATGAAATTCTGATGAAGGACACCAGCAAAATAAGTGACTAACAACTTATCATACACAATCATATGTGTTCCATCATCAAGGCTAGGCATGAATTTCCTTAATTTTATATTTCTTTTAACTGTGTGTCTGAAATTATTCATTCGATGAAAAGTAGCTAGCCGTTATAATAAATTTGACTCCCATTACTGAAAACTAGCCGTTATAAAATATGTGTTTATAAAAATATACATGAAGATACATTTTCACATTATACTCTTGTTTTGCCTCTCTCTAAACCTCATAATCAAAATGTCACAAAACTCTTATTCTACCAATAAGTTTGATTATGAGCAATTCTTAATTGATCAGTACACAGATGACACCGACGAGCAAATGATGCTCTTGCTCCTAGAAGAGCAACAACGAAGAGAAGAAGCAGCCAGGATAAATCGACTCCTCGTAGATACATCAAAAGAGAATGAGAGGTTGGGGATGATCTTCTTCATATGGACTATTTTGCTGATTAACCAGTTTACCCTTTTGATGTCTTTCGAAGAAGATTTCGAATGTAAAAAGAGTTATTTCTTCGCATTACAAGAGATATTTCATATTATAATGTCTTTTTTCAAAAGAGAAGTAATGATCATGGCACGATGGGATTCTCATCAATTCAAAAGTGTACTACTGCTATTCATCAATTAGCCTATAAAGCTCCAGCGGATCACTATGATGAAGTATTTGTAAATGGGCGAAACAATGACTATTTAATGTTTATTTAAATTTTGTCATAGTCTAATACAGGTGTTTAGAGAAAAGTATTTGAGAAGACCGGATAATGCTGATGTTCAATGACTACTCGATATGCATTCAGATAAACATGGTTTTTCTGGAATACTGGGCATTTTGAACTGTATGCATTGGCAATGGAAAAATGGTCCAGTGGCATGAAAATGACAGTCCACTCGAGGCGATAACGGGGTTCCCACAATTATGCTCGTAGCAGTTGCTTGAATTTATTTATGGATATGTCATGAATTTTTGGTGTTGTTGGGTCAAATAACGACATAAATGTGCCCAATCAATAACCGCTATTCAATGATGTACTACGAGGTGATGCTCATATTGTTCAATTTACGGTGAATATGCCAACTTACAAAAGGTTATTATCTAGCTAATGGCATATATCCAGAGTGGATCGCATTTCTTAGAAGTTTTTCTAATCCGGATGATCCAAAGAGAAAAATGTTCAAAGAGAAACATGAGTCGGCAAGAAAGATATTGAACGTGCTTTTGGCATGTTGAAATCTCATTGGGCTATTGTGCGTGGTCCTGCACGATTATGGTATAAAAATCATATACGCGATATAATGTATGCTTGCATCATTTTGCTTAGTATGATTATAGAAGACGAAGGAGATGCTATGGTGAATTGGATAAATGAAGAAAGGAGAACCTCTGGTGTATGTAACTCAAGGATCTACTTCCCAATTTCACTAATATATTCAGAGACAGGCTGAGCTCGTGATAGAAATGTTCATCACAAACTTTCAGCTGATTTGGTCGAACATATTTAGAAACAATTTGGCAACCTAGATTTTTATTAAGTTGTATTTGTTATATTTTTTCTATTTTTGAGTTTTTTATTTATTTTAAGCTTGGAATGTACTAGATTTAATGTTAAATTTAATACATTATTATTGTTGTTTTATGAAAATTTCAAATTATGTAAATTTTTTTATTATATAAATGTCAAAAATAATATAAATTAATAATTATCAACAATAATATATTTAATAAATTTAATAAATTTTTAAAATATATAAAATAAAAAAATAGAAAGAGGTATGATATGACATGCAGTTCTCATGCACAAAGGTGTGAAAGATTGTTTCAATGTAGAAGAAACGTTTGTGAAAATGAGATTTATGACAAAGTTGAGTTGGCATGACATAAATCTTACTTAGTATGACACAAACCTATTTTTAAATTTGTTTTGATGTGGATGCCCTAACCTAGTAACCTGTCTGTATGTAGGATTGATCACACAAAAGTTACAGACACTATTACAGATTTTGGCTATTACCAAGCTTTTTCTTTTTCCGCGCTTATTATTATGATTGTGGTAATTAATCAAATAAAGCGTGGTAATTAGTGCATATGCAATTGGCGTTATACCTATTACCACGCTATTTATAAACAAGCGTGATAATAAGTTATGCTAAAAGACGGCAGCGTTTCTTTATCAGTCTATTACCACGCTTTGGGTTTTAAAAGTGTGGTTATAAGTAACGATAAAAACAGTCACCGTTTTAAACATAAGCAATTACCACACTTTCTGTTTTGAATACAAATCACAAACTGTGATGAACCCAAGAGCGGACAGCTATGAAACAAATGGTGGACTGGGATTTTTGAAAGTACGATGAGAACTGAAAATGGAATATAGGAGATGGAAATGTGAAGAGACGAGGGCGAGAAAGAAAAGGTAGAATCAGCAATGATAAATATGTGGGTTTCTTCTATTAGGGTTTTGTGAATGGTTGAGAGATTCATTTCCATTTAATCAGAAGGATATAAATACATTAGTTGGTTTACAATTTAAAAATAAAAACCGAACTAACCAGTCGGTTTTCTTTTAATTACAAACTGCTGACCCAATTAATAAAACCGAATCAAATCAATCGGTTTGATTTAGTTTGATTCTATTCATCGGTTTTGCGGTTTGAGTTTATACTCCTGCATCCTACATGATACCAAACATTAGTGACTTTGGTCAGTTGAACTATAGATCCTCAACTTCGTGTGCCATGACAAATTTGTGAATGTGTTGGAAGTAAGACGTACCTGGAGCTGGATATATTCTTCGAAGTCTAAACTAATAAGTTAAACGGCAATAATCAATCTCAATTCACGGCACCCAGTGAATCAGTTTCAGCCCCAAATTTCATTCCTCCTATCAACTCCAAGATTAAGATTTACAAACCGAATGCATAGCAGACCCAAACATTCCAATCCAGCATAGATTTGACTTGTCTGGATATGATGAGTCACCCCCAAAGACCCAAGTTTTTATATTTGACTCTCTTCCTCATCCTTAATCACCAAACCAACGTACTCCTCCGCCCCAGGCAGTAACTTGCTGCTCCCCTCTTCATCCATTTTCATGCACAACAGATACACCACTGCGTTCCAACTGATCTGGGACATTACGTAAAGTGCAAGAAACAAGCTCGGCGCAAGCCCCGCCCAGCTGACCGAAACAACTGTGCTGGCCGAGCCTGACTGCAGCTGGTAGCTAAGCCACGAAGTCAGACCCACGCCAAACCAAAAGTTCAGCAACTGTAGTATTACAACCCGCCGTGCCGCACGGTGCTTCATCATTAAATTAGCACTCCTCCGGAGCGGCTCGACGCCTCCCCAACCGCACTCCTCCGCCACCACAATCGCCCAAGCGAGTGACCAGCTGGCTTGCAAACACACCAAGCATGAAAATAAGACAAGTCCGAAAACCGAACATAATCCGACAAAGTAGGGTGATGATGATGAGTGGTGGACTTCCCCGAATCCTAGTAACTCATAAACTCTCAGACATGAAAAAAGTAGGAGAGCGGCCAGGGAGCATATGGAAAGCTGGGTGATCAGAGAGGCCAAGACCGTGGCAGAAAGTGGAATGAAGTGGGCTGGGAGTGATGCAATGACTGATATGAGACCGAATGGACGGCGGCAAAAGGCGTGGCAGACGGATACCGTGATCGATCCGATGGCTGAAACGTAAAGAAGGAAGGCAGCGAAGGCGCATGCGAGGGGGAAGATGATGGGGTAGCGAAGGATGTTTTGGAGAGGGTAGTAAGACGTGAGGATGAAGGATAAAGGAAGGAGGAAGAGGAGGGCAAGTGTTTGCAAGGGAGGCTTGTGAGGCTTGTGAGGGGAGTATATGCTTTTGAATTCTGAACGAACTGTCGAATAGGTGAGGGACTCCATGGCTGGCTGTAACTAACTGTAAGGTGATGTTTGTGTTCAGCTGCCCAGATCGAGGTTTGAAAGCAGCAGTGACTTTTGATATATGTGGAAGAAGACAAGATTTTATATGGGTCACGCCACGCCTGATAGATCAAATGTTTGTTTCCAGGAAATTTCCTGCTTGGCATTTTCAATGCTACCTGGTCAATAATTCTGCTTGGAATTGTCAATGCTACCTGGTCAATAATTCTTGCATCCATCTATGCAGATTGAGTTTTTTCTTACAATTTAGGGTTTGTTTGTTTTAGAGAAAATTTGGTGGAAAGTAAAATTTTAGGGAAAGTGGATTTTTCCATATTTTCTATCCTATTTTTTCTTGATTGGTGAAAATATGTTAAAATATTTTCTATTTTAAATAAATTTCTTTCCTATTTTTCATCTAATTTTTCTACTTCTCATTTTCTATCAAATTTTCTTTTTCACCAAATTTTTCCTCAATTAAATACTATGTTTCCTTTACAGAAAATATAAGGAAAGAAAAATGAGATATAAAATAAAATTTAAATGGATGTTATGTTATTTTTCTCAATATTTAGTCACAGTGGAAAATTAATACGAAAGTATCAAAACAAAATTAAGTTTTAACAAATTTTGTAACAGAGCTGAAACGTCTGACTATTGGTATATTGGTCCAGCTATTAATACTAATAAAGTTCTTCCATTATGACATTTTCATAGCGGTAGTTGAAGTGTACTCTCCGTTTCATATTGTCTACTCTCTCGTTCCTCTTTTTAAAATCCTCTTTCTAATGCGAAGCCAATTGACCAATATAGCTGCTGCACAACAGAAGATGATGCCATTTAAACAACTAGCTAGCTTCTTCTATCTACCAAATGTACCTTGCAGATGAGGTCTGGAGCTGCTGGTGTGCATTTTCAGCTTCAGAAGCACCATTGCACTGTTTATTAAGCGCAAAATATGCATGGAATAAAACAATGAAATATTCAAAAATGACTTTCTACATTTGCCGTGCTGCCAATCGTACAGAATCTACAAATCTGTTTTTTTTTGTTGCTATCCAATTGATTCATTCTAGTTTCTAAACTCCTGTTTTAATGATGTCTTGGTACATCATTTTTGAGAGCTGTTATAGATTTTGATATTCAAACGATTTTGTTTACGATTGAATTTTGCATGTAAACACGGAAACATGTCAATCTGATGATTGTGAATTCATTTGTATGAATAAAGGTTGCCGTGGAGGAGGATGCAAATCAACCTAAGATTCAAGCTCAAGCATAGATGCTTCTGCAGAGTCTCGTATTGGTCAGCTCCTCCTGATGACACAGGCAGATAGTTTAGCTGACTTTCAACTTCACATCAAATCAAAACTACAACCTCCTAATATGTAATGGAGCCAGACTACTAAATATGTAAAGAGAATGATCCTGATTCAAACTTAGGGTCATTTGATGCTGGCAGCCATGTTTGAAAAGTTCAAACATAATAGCTTCAACAACATATCATTTATAAATTTGTTATAGACTCCATGGAGACAGAGATGCTTCAACTTCAACATGCATTTGCAAATTTACAAGCCACAGCAATGCTGTTGCAAATTGGATGTTGTTCAATTTTTGTTGGGTCGTTATCTATTTAATCTGAAAAAAAGACACCTGTTAGACAGCCATCATGTAAAAGCCATTTGGTAAAATTCCTCCTACATTATATATTCTTTTATTTACTGAACTAATATTATTTGTTGAAGGTATAAATATTTAATACCTTAATAGTCAGAAAGTCAATCAAGTGGGTGATCATTTTCTAGCTGAACTTCCAGCTGACATTGACGCTATGAAGCCCTCATCCATTGCATGTACAAATATTTTTGGCTCCTCTTCTCTGCAACGAGAAGATATGTTCAGCTACGTAAGTTATGACCTTTTTCATAAAAACATGTTTCACATTTTTTTTTGTGATTCATATATTAGATGAGCATGAAGCAATCTCAACGTATATACACATGAAACAAAGAGTCATACATTCACCCCTGCCTCTACTATCCGGAAGCGACAAACTCATTTTGAACACTGCCTTTTAAGATTTACCAGCATTTTGAGATACAAATATACACAGTTTCACTAAAGAGGTAAAAAGTGTGAATCTGATAAACAGATTGCTTTAGCCTCATGGTAGGTTCTTTATTCTTACAAACTGTGTATAAACAAAGAGTCATATATCACCCCTGCCTCTACTATCTGAACACTGTCGTTGTAAGTTCAGAAGTGTGAATCTTTAGCTAAAGGTAAAAAGTGCACATAAAAGAGTATCCTAGCATTTAGGCCATGTCAGCAGAATAAAGAATAAAGACTGAAAAGAATCAAAATCGCTACTTACATCTCTTTAGCCTCATGGTAGGCATGGCTTGATGCAACTGCCAAAAGTTGCCCATTAAAGTTATATGATACGCCTGCCACACTGTTCGCATATCTTGGCATCTATTGATAAAATTTGAGGGAGAGATACTGAGCACCATAGTTTACTTAGGAAGGTCCCAATATATAAACAGATATTAAGAAACGACATCTCATTTATTCACACAAGATCATAAATACTGCACACATAATATTTCATTATAAGATACAGCTTTTTGTATGTACTTTTGTTCTCGAGTATGTATTTCTCATGAAGATGGACATTCACAATAATATCGTGATGAATTTATCAACCTGGCAAAGGAAAAAGAGATACCTCGAACTGCCTTTTTTTACTTTGTGCATTCCAACCTATAACATGCCCGTCATTACTCCCTGTTACAAATGTGCCAAAGGCACTAATGAATAAAGTAACACTATCAGTAATAGATATAGGAAATATAAAGAAAATCATCTTTCTATAATAGGCATACATACCCTGGATTGAATGCAATGTCATTAACGGCACAAAGATACTTTTTTCCATCTTTGGACTTTGGATTACAGTGGAAGGCATATCTGGAAAGAATTGTCAAACATGCAGCATTCAGTATGCAGCAAAATGCAAAGTTGAAGGAACTGAGTATTTTTCTGAGCATAGCAACTCATATTAAATATTGAAATTGAAATAGTTCTTTTCTTGATTATTTTATTGTAATTTTTAAAACCATTATTTTTTTAAAGACAGTATTTCTCAGAAAAAAATGTACTGTAGTTACAAAGCACATCACAGTCATTGCTTCGGACCCAAAAATCTAAAAGAAGAGAGCTCAGATCCAAACAAAAATGGCAGGCTAATTTCAAATCTCATTTGACAAAAAAATTTATAATGATTGAAAAAATTCACTTCGGTTTCTGATCATAATAGTGAAAATGATTGGGTGATAGTGGTGTGACCCTATTGATGTACCGTCAACTCATATACCAGGCTGATGAGTACATTAAAGGGCACCCACATCTGTATGACCAAAGCAATAACATAACAACTTTGGAGCAGGGGATCTAGGTAGATTACTACAATTACTGTCTGCAGTTACATTCCCTAAGTAGTTATTGTCGTAGCTGACACAAAGTCACAAATGTAATTGTAACCTGCTAATATAAGGTTTCTAACACCAAGTGATAAAAAGTGAGGTTGGATGGGAGCGAAAGAAGCACTTTGTCATCTCTGTATGAGCTGTAAAGCCCATGTCATCTCCTTTAATAAAGGCAATAACATAACAGGTTGTGAAATAAAAATTGAATTAGGATGCTACACATCAGAACCAAAGTTGGTTACAAAGCAGAGATATTGCTCATTTATAAACGACATGTGAAAACAGGTGCATCCAAATAATTATAAACATATAATGAATGTCAGCTCATTATGCTCTTTAAGTTGCCGAGTCACTTGGTCATTTGAGTCAGTGTAGTACTCACCCTTTATCAAGTAACTCAGATGACTGAACAGTATCTAAAGCTACTCGACCATCTATTGATCCAGCTGCAAAACCTGCTGAAGTTAAAGTGGTAAAAATTATAGCACTTACAAATCAAATAATAAGTGAACCAATGGGAGATTACTAAGAAAAAAGAATCAGCCTAACTGGCCCAAACGAATGTACTCCTCGATAGATGCAGATACCAGAAATGTTTTAAGGTACTCACTGAAATAATGGGAGGACCATGTACGATAAGAAAAACATATTACATCCTCCTATAATAAATTGCTATCTGCTTGATAACAGCTATTTAACTACATAAACTACAGAACTGGATGGTGATTTCTTTACAAGAACCTTCATAAATGCATAGCGGGAAAATAAGTCCGGCATCAAGCATGCAGACAACGAAGACATACCTTTAGAATCGGAAAATGACCTCAAACATCTGATGTGAAAGTCCATGCATGATTTTTTGGCTTGAACAGGATGGTTGAAGTACCGTAAATCATAAATAAGCACTGATTTCCCGACAGCAATCATCAAATTGGTAGAAGAGACGGACATGGACCTTACTTCGGCATCTACATAAGTGGGAGGTCTAATAGCACCTGAAATACGAGGATCCCATGACAGTATCTTCTTGTCCCATCCAGCACTAAATATTTGACCTGGATGAAAAATATAAGATTGAATGGTGAAACTGAACCAACTAGCTCCTTAATAATTAGCAATAACATGACTATCTCGTTCATCATCGGCTAATTGGAACTTGAGTTCACATCATATAGTTCATGATAGAGAATTAGTAAGCGCATAGTACAAAAGACAAGTATCCTTATTCCTTATATATTATATGACTCTTCCAGGCCGTAACTCTTATTAAACAGTGCATAATTTCGTCAGCATCAGTCATAGATGATGAATGTATATAATCCAGTCCTGAAAGTACATGCTAAGTTTCTTTCCAGTGACTTAAAAAAACTACTTCAGGTAATACAGGGTTCGTGTTGCGTGTTCACAGCTAAATAGGATGTAAAAAAGCAAAACATGATACTATAAGCCAGAGTATAACATATTTCCATTTCATCACTGCCTATTGAAGACCCAAACTAATGAGAGAAGCTATATGGGCAAAGAATGCACTTGATCAACATATAACATAATTTGAGAACTCCAACAATCAATACCTTAGCAATAATTGAATTAAAAAGACTTCAAATTATTGAATGACAGTAATCTGAAATCCCCCACAAATAACTTAAGGCTTTGTTTGGTTTATGGAAAATGAGAAGGGAAATGAATTATTTGAGGATTTCAATTTGTCATCCCCTTGATTGGTTTGATGTGGAAATATCAAGTATAAGTGAGTGAACACTCAGTAAATGAATCAAAAAGTTCATTTTTCATATAAACCAACAATGGAATTCTTGATTTTCCATCTCATTTCCTTTCCCTCCCATTTTCCCAAACCAAACACAGCTTAAAGATTTACGGAAAGACACAAATTTTCAGTTTTAGTAAACAACAAGCTTTCACCCACAATGCGAACTTCGGGTTTCTTAGCAGCTCAGAGACAGAAATAAGGAACTCACGAGTTGCAATAGAGCACTCAACGCACGTAGCTAAATCCTCATGTTTTCCTAGCAACTGCTTTGTTTCATCTTGCACATCATACCTTCACACAAGCAAAGACATTCCTTCACATATTTTCCAAGTAAAACAAAAAAACATACAGTTAGCAAGTATTATTATTATTATTATTATTATTATTCTACCTCGTAACAAAACCATCACAGGCTGACGTAAGACAGACAGCCTCATCCTCAAAACAGCAATCAAGCAACGCGGCCTCAACAGGGACTTGCAGTCTGAGGACAGCTTTGTCGACATCGTACAGCCTCAAATTCTGCCATAAACAACCCATCTTATAAAAATCGTTTCTTACAAGTTACTGAACTGACTGGGTATGAAAACAAAAATGGGAGAAGGGATACATACGGAGTCCCAGGACGAGATGAGAAGATTGTTGGAAGTAGGAGCGAAGCGGATGCGGGAAATTGCATCTTGAATGGGGTTTTCAAATTTCAAGCAAGGCGCCTTCATTTGGAAAGGAAGAGAAGATCGAAAGTTGTCCGGTTGAAGATGAACTGACACGAGAAGAATTGGGGAGGGGTTGTGCAAGACGGATGAAGTTTGTCGCACATTCGAATTCAAATTTTGGTTTGGTAGCTCTGTCGAGTTACTGGGTAATGGGTATGCTACCCCTATTTATTTATTTAATTTTTAGATTCCAGATTCAATTCAAAACATACAAATGTAATCCAATCTAGCTCATAATAAATCAAAATAAATTAATAAAATAGAAAAAATATAAAAACAATTATCTAACATTTTCGGCGTTAAACTCAAAAGTTCAAATCTCAGTACCCAACTCAATCAAGATCCAACTTAACTTAAACTAACTTTATGTGGTCCGTCTTTCACCACCACTGACCGGATGTCCAAAACTATTTCATACCCAAATTTGAAATTCTAAAACTGCTAAAGGATACCAGATCATGTTTTATTCTCTCAATTGTGAACCATATAAAGCTGTTAAAATAAAAAATAAAAGTTTCGAACTACCTACCTCATTACGGACATCCCCATCAGTGCATTATGACCAGCTTTTATGTCAGATGGAGCAGTGGCGGAGCCAGAAATTTTAATTTGGGGGTACGAAATTTTTTTTTTAAATTGAATGAGATATAAAAATAAAAAATATAATATTTTTAAGTTTAATTGAGGATATAAATTTTTTTTAAGCTGATTGGGGGTACAAAAATAAGAAATATCATATTTTTAAACTTAATTGGGGGTACAAAAATTAAAAATATATTATTTTTACATTAAAATATGAACGTTTGGTCGAAATTTGGGTGGACAGCTGTCCCCGCTGTCCACCCCTTGGATCCGCCACTGAGATGGAGAGTGATTTAAGTTGATGGGTGGATGATTGTCTGAGATATTGGTACACATAAGTGCACGTTTGGTAGGATGTATTATTTATTCGGATATTAATAATGATAATATTATTTAACCTACATC
This sequence comes from Kalanchoe fedtschenkoi, assembly GCA_002312845.1. NCBI lineage: Eukaryota > Viridiplantae > Streptophyta > Magnoliopsida > Saxifragales > Crassulaceae > Kalanchoe > Kalanchoe fedtschenkoi. The sequence goes on along the minus strand of NQLW01000032.1, from coordinate 1,594,282 downwards.
TCACACGAGTATTAATAATACACCTCCTTATTCACTTTTTTATTTTTTTTTGGTGTTCCGTATTAATAATTTCAATTCTTAATTTCCTACCAAACAACTTCATTAGCATAATTAATATTATACATCTCTTAATACATTCTACCAAACATGCATTAAGTATCATTTGCACGCTCTCGCTTTATGAAGTATATGTGGGGCTAAGTTATGGAACTAAAATAGTAATAAATTGACACTTGTTCTTAAATAAGAAAATATATGCATATAATATGATATTTAAGCACACATGTAAGTGTAAGAATAATTTAGTTAATGTGATTAGAATTTATGAAATGAATATTTATGAGAGTTCCAGCAGTTACTTAGACACCATTAGTTAACGACTTCAATATATAAAAAGTCAGCTTCAATTTTTTTAAATGATTTATCTTTCAAAAAAAGTTACAAAAATTACATTCTCCATCAATTCCACTACAAAGAATTAACTAAACGCAAACTGTGATGGGTCGTTCTTGCATTCATTTTCGTGCTCCAAGGCCTTAGTTGAGATCCAAATACTGACTTCCTCATATGTTGATGATGTTAAGTAGGCCATCATTTGACCTTCCATCAAAAATTCTGACCAAGTGTAGTTGCGTCCCCTCCAACCTCCTCAAGCATAGATTGATTGTTCAAATCAGAGTTCTTCCTCAAACCATTAGATAGCAGCCCTCAAACTTTTAACTCACAACTTGTGAAAATAGGGTGTGCCCCTCTTTAGTGGATTTACCGATTCAGATCAATCAGGGCTGGCCCTACGCCGGTGCAACCGGTGCAGCCGCACCGGGCCTCCAATTTTGGGAGGCAACCAGTCTATAGGAGGCACTAAGATAGTCACCAACTATAGGCCTCATCTGCAGGAAACATAGAGTATAGATAGTTCAAATATATAAGATTAGCTACTAAGAAGAAAACTGAAATTAAGTGATGTGGGATAACTGAAAGAAGCTTAACCTCCTTCCAACTCTCCACAAGCTCTCACAAGGTGCCCCATCCCATATCCTTTAATACGCAGTGCAATAGGATAGAAATTCACTATAAATAAACAAGCAGGACCTCAAAATAAGAAGCATCAAGCCA
>NQLW01000032.1:1574563-1586165 GCA_002312845.1 Kalanchoe fedtschenkoi | reverse complement strand
CATTGATAAAGAATGTACAAATAAGAGCTATAATCAAGTCCAGACCATGATATGAAAAACAAGAGAGGTGGGATTACAAGGGACCTAGACTAGGAGATGTTGAAGGTGCACTTGCGTAGCCCATATATCATTGAATCTTGAGTGGTGAATAGCCTTGATAATAGATAATTTGATTAGAGAATCCATTTTGACCCTGTTAAGAACCAGCCTCCTACAGAAATTTTCACCTCTGAATATGAGGGCATTCTTGGCTTTCCAGATGTTATAAGCACAGCCCGCTAAGTAGCAAAAAGAAATAGACTTTAGCTCCTTGGATGGAAAAACATGAGACTGAGACCATATGATGAGATCTGTCCAAGATGAGAAGGAAGGAATATCTGGAAAGCAACAAAGGCACAAAGCCTCAGAAAAAAGACCTGCTGAGTGACTGCATTGGAAAAAAAGGTGGTCTTGGGTTTCTGGCTGAGAGTTACAAAGATGACAGATATCGTCTGGGACTAATCGCCATCTCGAAAGCCTTGCTTTTGTAGGCAGTATATTTTGGGATGCTTGCCATAAAAGGAAAGCATGTTTGGGATAGTTGAGCTTATTCCAAACAAGATTAACCCACTCTGGTTGAGCAATACTTGGGCAGAAGATGTTGTATGCTGAGGATGTGTGTTATGTTCATTTTCCCGTACATGAGCGTACCAACCTTACTACCCAATCTGTCAAATGTGCTTTTTTAGGATATTCGCTATTCCAAAAGTTAGCTTGGTTATGATCCTGATTCGCATCATTCGAGTTTCAAGAAATGTTTTATTTTTGCCAAAAAAATATTTTTCGTACTCATCATGATGCATCTTTCTCCATCATATTGAGTGTTACATGTGTTCATCAAAATTCATTAATTTCTCCATCTTTAAAGCCTCTCTTATGGTGTATAAAAGACGTCTAAAATCACATTAGGATGTTGAACCCCTGAAGCGACATACATGTCAATTGACCTACTCATGCGCCCCATGAAGCCTTGTCCTTGGTTGTTAGCCCTGCTGCTAATCATACACGATATGGTAGGGTATCTAAGGCTCCTGATTGTTATGGTTGTTCTAACCCTATCTCTTTTAAAGCAACCTTGTCTTTTATTTCTATCTTAACCTCTTATACACATGCAGTGGAGCGTAAGTGTTGGCGTGAAGCCATTGAGACAAGTTCTCGCACTAATAGAAAATCAAACATGGGAGATTGAGGTGTTCCCCATATGGTTTGACGCAAGCTCCACTAGTTTGGTTCAAAAAACTCTCAAGTCCATTCTCATTGGATTTTCATTTCATCAAAGCCAATACGATTCTTCCATGTTTCTTATGAGAACATTGAAAGGCTTGGTAGTGTTACTAGTTTACGAGGGTGATATTGTCATTACTAGCTTAGATGATGGGACTAAATTAGAGACTAAAAAGCACTTGCAAGTTGCATTTCACATGAAGAACCTTGGCAACCTTAATTACTTCTACGGTTTGGAGATACATCATCGATTTGAAAGGTTCTTTCTAGCCAGCACAAGTATATTCAGGACATGGTTCACCTAGCAGGGCTCGAGGATGGTGTTCCTGTTGACATTTTCATGGAGATGAATGTCAAGTATCAATTTGATGAAGGCAAGTTGCTCAAGATCCAATTCTGTATAGAAAATTGGTTGGCAGGATCATATATCTAACCATCCAAGCCCCACATTCTTTTGCTGTGCACATAGTCAGCAAATTCATGCAGCATCCTCAACATCTTCACCTTACTGACGCACATTGCATCATCATGTATATTGTTGGCACACCTAATCGCGGGGTTCTTTCTTAAAGGTATAACATTTGCGCTACAAGTTTACAGTGACGCTGATTGAGCTGGATGTTCTGATACTAGATGATCAACTTCAGGGTGGTGTATTTTTTAGGTGCAGCCCTTATTTCCAGGAAATATAAAAAACAACAATCAGTGTCAAAATCTACTGAATCCGAGCCATGTCTACTACATGTTCTAAGATTTTATGGTTGCGTCGTCTTCTTTAAGAATTGGAATTTTCTCAAAGTTCACCAACATTGCTCCATGCAGACAACACTATTGTCATTCAAATTGCAGCGAATCCCAGATATCATGTGTACAAAGCATGTAAAAGTCGACAACCATTGTATACAAGAGTAACACACTACCCATATCTCCACTACATTATAAATCGATGAAATCTTCACAAAAGTCATGACTAGTCAACGGCAAAATTATCTTGTTAGCAAATTGATACTTCTCGACATACCAACATCCATTTGAGGGGATATAAAGATTATTAGTTGGACCATTAACTCCAGTAAAATATATTGCTGACTAAGAAGGCGATGAATCTCAGAATGAATACGCTCAAAGATTACATGTATATTAGCATTCCATTTTGACTATGATTTTCAGATTGCATATACTTAGAGATACTTGTACATTAGCCTTCCGAATTAGGATTCTCCTTATACATAAAAAGAGACCTCTCCAAGAGAGAAAATCATCTCAGTAAATCGAAGTCATTGAGTTAAAATATATTTGGCGAAAAAACAAACCATCTGCACATTAAAAAAAAAGGTCTGACTGACTCTTGATGTGAATCGTGATGCCTCACAAACACTAGAATCCGCATTTTCTAAAAGTTTTGATGTCCTTATGCTACTGTTATATATTACCTTATATTCATCAAATATACGACCTTTCAGAATGCTCTTAACTAATGTTCCAGTCAATGTATGCAAAATTGCAAATTGCACATATTAGGAACGAGCAAAGAACCAAAGGCAATATAACTCACCTTCAGAATTCATGTTCTGTAGAGCTGGTTTCAATACAGACCAGTTTCCGTGTTCATCCACAACTGTGTAATCAAAAACAAAATTTGGTTAACATAACTTGCTAATTTCAGATTCGCAGTTAGTTTATCTAATACACCAAAATACAGTGAAAACATGTAGCTTTCTCTTGCTTACTGAAACACGGATTTCTGCTTTTGACGGTTAAAATACACTATTTCATCAAGCCACAAGCGCTTTCTCTTTAAAATAGCAATTGGCCTTGAGTCCGTTATGGAGGGCAAAATTAAAAAGCAACTAAACTAAATCACGAAACCGACAGCATTCTCACCTATTTCTTTCAGTAAAGCTGCATCAGGATCAGATGGTGGTCGATCATATACCCCGAAAACATCTGTCTAACAATAGTGATCAGGAAACAACTATTTAACATTGAACAATGATAGGTACACAACAAGTCATTTGGTTGAATCAAACCAAAGCTCGAAACACATAGGACTAACTGAAAACCTCATCTGATATACTACAGCAGAGCTGGCTGCTTGCTATGACTATCGTATTGCAGGTGATGAGTGTCCATAATAAATGAGATGGCATTAGTAACTTCCATAATAAACAGAACAACTCAGCAGCAACATCCTAATTAATTTTGAGATGAAATTAAGCAAACTTGCTGGAACACATAAATGAGTTCAAGAAGGATTAATCCAGACATTTCCGATTTATGACTATCTCAAACAAGACAGAATCAGGAAAATAAAACAAAAGGATTGGATACGAGGAAGACAACATATTTCGGCCTCAGATGAGCCGCAAGATGACGAATTATCACGTCCCCACTTAATATAGTACATCCCTGACAAAATCAGCAGTCAGTAGCATTTCACAAAATACCCAATTCCCATCAATCACTGCACAGTTCTCATTCCATACCAACGAGTCATCAAATACTGCATCTCCATGCATAACCTGATCATTAAAAAGTTAAAGTCCAGGTCATTGGAGGCAACATATCATTCAGATGAAGATACATAGACATGGCGCTCTAAACCTAATGTAAGCATATAGCTCATGGTAGTAGTATAACTACATTTTAAGATACCCAACGGTCTGTTCTGTATAACTACATTTTAAGATACCCAATAGTCTGTTCTTTTAATCTTAAAATGGGCTGAGCTGAACTTGACTTAATTTAAGATTTGCGACACGGAAAAAGAGCTAAACTGAATAGTGTATACCAAATTAAGCTAGAAAGAACACACCCAAAGTTGTCACCACTATTTAAAAAAGAATCCATGCATGGCCCAATGTCTGATCATTCTGAAAATAGTATTCTCAAATGGATCTATAGTGAGACTTGTCCTAGAGTTTCAGATCTTAGTCATTATGCTACCCAGACTCGGAATAGAAATAGTTTTATCTCCCTTATGAACCAGAAATTTTATTAACATTTATATTTTATAATACTCTTAAAGCATAATACGTGTAGGTTCAAGGGCATATCCGTTCTATTTTATTCAAGTTTTCTGCATATTGTTAGGAAGCAAATAAACTTGTGTATATTCTGATATGTTTGATCTGGTAAATCAGTAGAAGTAGAAAGATAATTAGGAACATATTTTGTTGCCAAAGCCGGCTGATTTTCTGTTTCCATTTTTGTATTTTCTTTTGCTATATAAAGAAGAGAAAACACACTGAAAGCTGCATCTTCAGCAGCACCAACTCCTTTCTCTATAGCTTTCTTTTCACATATGAGAGAGGCATTATTGGCATGGCACGCGAAAGAGGGCTCGAGTCATCTAAACTTGCCTTTATTTATCAATATGACAAATTGTGCCGGTCTTATAAACAAATCAACTAATAAGCAAATCAAAACATATATAAATTAACAATGGCAGTTTAGGTGGACAAAGAACCTTAGAGAGGGTGCTGATATAAATTGGAAATGATATCTCTAGTTTTATGAAGAAAAAAAAAACATAAATTTGGTCCCTAGTTTAATATAACCGGTAATGACTTTTGCATTTTGAGAGGACAAAAAACCTCAAAAAAGGTGCCCATATAAATAAAAAATGACATCTCACTTTTTTCATAAGTAAAACGTCAATATGATCGCATGTTTGCGTCAAACCGTTAATAGCATTGGCGGTTTTAGAGGACAAAAAACCTCACAGAACATCTCAATATAAATTGAAAACTACATTTCCGATTTGAAATAAGTAAAATGCTAATAGAATCACCGATTTGACACGCTGGCACAGACGATGCCACATATCCGCTAGCATGTCAAAGTGAGTATGCTATTAGTTTCTGTCAACTAGAGTAGAATCAAAATAAAATAACAAGACACTGTAAAGTTGAAATGAAATAATGAAAAATAGGAAAATGAGAAAAAACTTTATATTGAAAAATAATGTGAATCTAAGAGAAAGTGACATTAAAAAATGAATATTGAATGGGCTATGTTTAGTGGTAGTGAGAAAAATGAAGAGAGAAATGAGAAGCACAGTGATCTTCATTTTCACGTTTTTTTTTTTATAAAAAAACTTCTCATAGTTAATGAAGAATGATTAGAAATATGTGCACTTGCCTCTACACATATTATATACTACATATGAAAAGTCAGTGTGTGTGACTTTTATTATGTAGAAAAAAAAAGGAAAAAATTGAAAATTTTACAATCAATCAAATGTTATTTATTGAAATTAAAAGGAAAAACGAAAGTTCATATTAAACCACGAAAATCTAAATTGAATAATTATTTTATTTTAAAAAATATTTTGAATAATCTTTGTTTTTACTATTTGAAAAGAAGGTTATTGATTTTTTTTATTGCATGTCTAAAATGCATGTTCAAATTCAAAATCTCTTGAATAAGTGGATTGGTTGGTTTTTACCAATTGAACCAACACATAGTTATTAAAATATAGTGACCATCGAAGATCCCCTCTCATATTCAACAAAAAAAATAAAACTGAAATGCCTTCAAAAGATATATAAAATCATATTTAAACCTGAATTGTAGCTACTCTTTTTTAAAATTCTGTTATTATCCCTTATGACCAACTATCTTTTTAAATAGTTGTTCTTTCTAATAATAAAAATGAGCTCTTTCATGAGATCAAGAGCCCTAAAGCAAAATTTAGAGTCTCGTTTCATGGCCGGCCTCAGATTCAAATGTCATAGTTCGATTCAATACCCTTTCGTCTCATCCTCGTACAAAGTTTAATGACACCAATTTCATGATTAGGAAAACACAAATTGAGTCTCCTCTCAAAGGATTCAATTAATTTCAACTCTCCAAAGGCACCTCCCAAAATTATCTCCAATGCTATAAATCTCAAGTATACATTTGGTTTAGGACATGACAAGTTAATTTTCAACTTCATGATAGGTAGTTGCTTGAATACTAGTTAGCCGCTTATATAGCTTCATCCACTTTAAATGTAGTATATGACCATCTTGTCAAACCTTTTATCACAACTCACATTATCACATCATGTCTCTCAAAGATAAATTAACGCATAATTTTTTTGAAGAAGTAAAATATCTTTATTGATATTTCATGTTTATGAACTTATAACTTTACAACTTTGAAATAAACTTAGAGACTCAAAACTTAAGTTTAGAGTCTCGTGCTCATTTGTGTTTTCTATGTTTCCTATTTCGCATCTTATTTGCTTAATTTCATAGTCAACAACTACCTTTTGCTTCATGAACTTCTTGAATAAACCTAGTGATATCATGACGAGGTATAATGATCCCATAGACATATGTTTTACTAACCAAGTCACTCTTATTTTGATCAGCTCACAAACATCTTCTGTGTTCTGATGATAGCATATAAGAGTGTTTTCTAGTAAACGTCTAGTGCTTTTCTTTGGAGAAGTATCCACCAGCACTACTACAGATTTTGGCTTTTACCACGCTTCCGTTTATCACGCTTTAAAAATTTACCAAGTTTATTAGAGTGAGCGTGATAAATAATATGTGAAAGCATTGTAATAGGTTACGACTATATTTATGGACTTTTTGGCAGAATCTATTACGACCGTGTTTGTTGATAGAGCAATATTAGACAAATTTACTATTTGATGCAAGTGAAGAAAAAAGAGCTGAGAAGGGACCTATTGAATTTGAAGAAATTCCATTAGAATTTTGTAAGGTAATAGGATCAACTTAGGAGAACCCTGGCTACCATTGGAGAAGCTCTAGACACCGCGTCTGGAAATATTGCAACCAGAAAAATCATAGCTGCCATCATCTGAGAGACTGAGACACAATAGTAATTATATTTGTAGAGATTATAGTCTCCATATAGTTGGCAAAAGCGAAGCCGTCTTCGTTTAAGAGAGCATAGCTTCCACCGCTGGAAAGACCGCAACTTCCGCCACTGGAAAGACCGTAGCCACATTAGATAACTTGTCAACTTTGGTCGATTGAATTTGAAGGTCAGAAATAATTGTAGTGTTTTTTAATGCCAGATTGAAGAACTATAAAAGTGTTGATCTCCACGTCTATGATGCTTGTGCCCTTGACAATGATTGAGTACACCATAAGGATAAAAATATAAATGAAAAGGATATGACCGCTAATAGGATGAGAAATATTGGTAGTTAGACTGCAACGAAAGATGATAGACTAATTGATGCTGATGACAATTGAAGAACATCATGATGAGTTTGTTATTTCAAAATGAATGAAGAAAGAGAAGAGATTGAATACCGAGACAGAATACAATAAACTCGATCTGAAGCTATGGATTGATAAGATGAAGAGCACAAAAGGATTGCATATGAATTGAGAGAAAAAAAAAAGAGGTTGGTTTTGAAAGAAGAAAGGAGGGTAGGGAGACTAAGAATGGAGAGGAGATAGGTTTCATGATACAATAAAAAAAATCAAATGAAAAAATGGCTGAAAGTGGTCCAAAAATTGTTCGTGGTAGAATGTTTTCTGGCAACAAAATCATATGAAAAAATATTAACGCGCCATATAGCAGAAGGGGGCAATTTTCGGGCATGGGTGGAGGGATGAAAGTTTGATTTTAGTGACGGGCGCTTTTCGGGCACCTAAAGTAATTGTGGAGGTCATTATGGGTCTTCTGTAATTTTCGGAAAACTAGCGGGCAAATTATGGGCACCTTGGGGATGCTTTGCAGGTGCCCCTTGTGGGTACTTTGTGGGCATGTTGTGGGCACGTTGCGAGTTTTTTGCAGGCACCCCTGTGGGTGCTTTGTGGGCACTTTGTTGGTTCTTCGTAGGCACCTCTTGTGTGTGCTTTGTGGGCATGTTACTCCCCCTTTCAAGTATTTTGAGGACAATATGAAGGCACCTGAATCCCGTGTGGCATTGCACCCTCTACCACCTGTCTCATGCGTAACACCCACAAATACATTGCCAATTCCGGTAAAATCTTCACTTTTCTTGTCATCATGGGTGTCCAAAAAGACATGATATGTTCTCAAAAATTTCCCCACAAAGTGTTCATAGCATGCCCGGAAAACTAGTATCTGAAATGCGTCTGAAAAGGGCCGTAAACATCATCCGAAAACTATCCAAAAATGCCCTAAAAATATGTACACTCCCGTAAATGGCCCGCAATTCAACAAAACAGTTTTAGAGTTTTGCAGTTTATATTTCGTACCAACATGTCTAAAATTTACCCACAAATTATTTTCGGGCACCAAACTTGTGTCTTAAAAATAAAAATTTTAGTAGTGTCAGAGAGATGAGCCATTTTCTCATGAGTTCATTGAATTATATTTTCAAATATGTTATTTCGTTTGAGTAAGGAGTTCAAGTTGTGTGATGGAATTTCGGACCGTTCGAAATTTAGGCTGAATAAAGTTTGGGATCTCATATTGTTATTAATAATTTGATATTGCTTAAGGTGAATTGATGGTACAAAATATAAGAAAATAATATTTTTGCACTATATATGGGCTCAGCTGGGCATGATAGGAGGTCTTTCAGTCACTATCAAGGTGGAGGGGTATGCGACCCTGACCATTGCAAAAAAAAAAATTAGCCATGTGTCATTCTTCATACATACAAGATCGATGATCACACACATATTACAAGGACGAACCATACATAATATGTAAAGACAATCACATATAAAGTCTTCATCTTGACAGATGAGAAATAGTGATGTTAGCTAGCAACTGATTTTGCTCCAGCATGATCATCTTCTTTCTCTTGGCTTCTCAGCAACTCATCTTGCTGCTTTCTCCACCTATCGAACTCGTTCAGCAGCAAACCTCGACCCTCTTCCTCATCTTTACTTCTCCCGCTCCGGCCCGGTCTTCCCAGCTTGGATACGTATCCAATATTGAAACACATACCTTAGGGCTTCACTTCTATATGCTTGGTTTTACTAGGTCAAACGCATGAAATTGAAGCAAGGCGAGGGAGCTAAGCTTATATAGTTCCCTAATAACTAAGAAGCTCAAATAAATTATTGCCATCTGCTTGCTATTGATTTTTGACATGATGACTCCGTGACGGAGTTCACAATGAAATTAAGGTGAATGCGTTCCCTAGTGTTATATTATACCCTAAACTGCACATAGCGTACCGGGCTGGTATGAATACTGTGAAATTGAAATATCTAACTTGGCTTGTTGTGTGTACGAGAAATAACCTATGTCCCATGGGTAGATCGAAAGCACTCATTTAGATGGGTACGTCTTTTTTATTAAAACATTCCACCGTTTCTTAGATAACCAGTAAAGCTAGATAAAAATCTGAATAAAATCCAAAAAAAAAAACAAAAAAATCAGAAAAATTTATTTCATAGAAAAGTTCAAATAAAAACTATAAATAGTTAATTCGTAAATTTATATTTTCATATTCATTAAAAATAATTTATTCATTTGATGACCATATTATCAAATCTGATGAACATAGCAGCTCATCTTATGAACATATTGTCAAATTTGATAAACATATCATCTAATAAACATAACAGCTCGTTTGATGAACATAACAGCTCCTCTGATGAACATATCAGCTCTTCTGATGAACTTATAATCAAATGAACATAACAACTAATCAAATGAACATATTTTCAAATTTGATGAATATATCAGCTTATTTAATGAACATAATGAAATAAATATCACACTACACAAGTCTAAGTCACACTTGCAAAATGAGTTGTAACACTTTCCTTTTTGTTCTCACTCTGTCTCTTTTCAGCTATAGCTACTTCTTCACGCCAAATATTGCATGTGAAATCTACATCTACCCGCTTGACCAGACTTAAACTGGATGGTGAGAGCTCTTCATTAACCTCATGTTGGGACCATTTTTCAAACTACAGTCTTGCACAGGGAAAGTTATTTTATTCTTCCTCAATGGTGAGGCTTATCTTGGTACACTACTACAGATTTGAGCTATTACCACACTTCTAATTACCACGCTTTTTCTTTTTACCACGCTTATTATTATGAGCGTAGTAAATAATCACATAAAGCGTGGTAATTGCTGGGTATGAAATTGGCGCTATACCTATTACCACGCTTCTTATACTTAAGCGTGGTAATAGGTTCACTACTACAGATTTCAGCTATTACAACGCTTTCAATTACCACGCTTTCAATTACCACGCTTTAATATTTTACCACGCTTATGAAGATGAAAGCGTGGTAATAGGTATATATTAAATATTCAAAATATCATATTACCACGTTTCTAACTTAGAAGCGTGGTAATTGGTTATTGTAATAACCTATTACCACGCTTATGAAGAGAAGCGTGGTGATAGCTTCTTCCACACTCAAAACTAATTGACAATGAGTGGGAGAGTTCAACTATACTTAAGGTTCAATTATATGAGTTCAATGGGTGATATGAGATACGATCTCTTTATTTGCACCAACACCACGCTTAAAGGTACGAAATGTAATAATAAGTACGACAGAACATTTGTTTTAGTTCTTCCCACCGTCCTTGTAATTATTGAGTGTTGTTTAATGGTCAGAGTACAGAAGTGCATAGATTTTGAGCTGATCTTGAGTACAGAGTACAGAGTACAGAGTACAGAAGTTCATGAGGCTGATCTTGAGCTGCCATCCAAGCACGAATACCTTCGTTTAAAAGAATATTTTTGGTGTAGAAAGTCTCAAATTCAGGATCCTCCGCTGCACGGATTTCCTGGGAAACGAAGTCATAGGCACGTAGGTTCAGAGCTAGACCAACAACTCCAAGAGCACTCATCCATAAACCGGTTACTGGTACAAATAACATAAAGAAATGTAACCAACGTTTATTGGAAAAAGCAACCCCAAAGATTTGAGACCAAAAGCGGTTAGCAGTGACCATTGAATAAGTTTCTTCTGCTTGAGTTGGGTTAAAAGCACGAAATGTATTTGCACCATCACCGTCTTCAAATAAAGTATTTTCTACAGTAGCACCATGAATAGCGCATAATAGAGCAGCGCCTAATACACCTGCAACTCCCATCATATGAAATGGGTTCAACGTCCAATTATGAAACCCTTGGAAAAACAGGATGAATCGAAATCCCTTAGAGGTTCTAACCAGGGAGCACGCAGATCCCAAAAACGCATAGTTTCTCCTCCAAAAATAACTTCTCCAGTCGGGGAACGCATTAGATATTTACCTAAACCAGTAGGTCCTTGAGCAGATCCCACGTTAGCCCCAAGACGCTGGTCTCTAACTAGAAAAGTAAATGCTTGAGCTTGAGAAGCTTCTGGTCCCGTGGGTCCATAAAACTCACTAGGATAAGCGGTATTATTGAACCAGACAAAGCAACAAGCAATG
>NQLW01000032.1:1560318-1573563 GCA_002312845.1 Kalanchoe fedtschenkoi | reverse complement strand
ATAAAACACATTTGTTCATTTTTATGGTGCATTTTGTGTTTAAAAATTTATTTTACGTTCAATATAATTAATAATAAATGTAAGGGTGATATAATACTTTAAAACATCGATATTTTTTATAATATAAATTACTTGATTTATTTACAAAATAATTTAAGAATAGCTAATGAATAATAAGTGATTAAGAGATAATAATAATTATAAAAATAAGAAGCATATTAAAATAGAATTTATCAGATTCTGAATTTTGAACATGATAAACGTAATAGTAAAACATCACTTATAATATATGATGAAGCTCATAGATTTTTAAGTAATTTTTTAAATGATTGGACAATGTTAAGAAACATCTTCGACTCTCTAACTCAATGAGTATGATGAAGTTAGCATTGAGATTATATATGATATTTTTATCCAATTAGTGGGTGATAGTCTTTCATTATTTATTGATGATAATCATAGAGATCTATTTGTGACCATTTACCATATAAAATTCTTTTATTGTAGTGTGACTCTAACTCATACTATTGACCTTGTGGATGAAATCATTGAATATAAGCTTTCGCTACAATCTGGTGAGAAAATTTTTTACTCAAGTTCAGATGTTATATGCAATGCAGATGCAACCACTTAAAGTATCGATGATCGTCATTCTCTAACTTTCATGAACAAAGTCAAATGATCTACTGGCACCGACTAATTTTAAACATTCTTTTAAGTAACAAAGAAGATAACTTCATATAATAACCTTTTTTCGCGATGACAATTATAATAAGAGTAAGAATAAATCTTCTTTCATGGCAGGTCATATATATTTAAGTATACTTACCAATTACAGATAATAGTATATATAGTCTAACTTAAGTAAAGTGAAATTAAAAAAATGTAGTATATATTGATAAGTTTTCGGATATGTAATTTACAATATTAATTGTATTGTATAAAAATGCTCTAAGAATATAAGCCGGCTAGTTTGCTTATAAAAAATCATTGTATTTAGATGAATTTAATGATATATTAATTATCTTTGAGTGAAACAAAAAGTGTATGTAGTAGCTAATAAATATTCATAAAACATTTGGTAATTTATTTTACTTATTTTTAAAATTTTCTGATTATTTCACATTTTTATTGTTCAAACTAGGTGAGCTGCACTTATTGAGATTGTAGTAGCTCTAACACCACATATCTTCTCTATTTATTTCAACATATATGCATGTGGGACTGGCACAAGCAGTAATGGTGATTCCTTGCGCGCCACAATGGTAGCGGTGTCACGCATATCCAAGTCTTCCGGATCCATTCCGCCCGGCAACTTCCAGTCAAACCAGAAGAGAAGATTGGCCATGGCATATTCAATCTGAGCAGCTGAAAATTGGTTTCCAGGACACATTCTTCTCCCCATGCCAAACGGAAAATAACCAGCTTTGTTATCAGACCAGCAAGTGTTGAGAAACCTCTCCGGTACAAATTCCATTGGCCTCTCCCAAGCCATGGGGTCCCTGTGAATAGCCCATAGATTGATTAACACTGAGGTGTTTGGTTGGATCTCAAATCCAGCTACTATCACATTCGTAGACGGCGATTGTCTGGTCAGCAGCCACAAGGAATGCAGACGAAGTGTTTCTTTGATAACACATTTCAGGTACTCCATCCTGCTGATGTCGGCCTCCTCTATCTTTGACTTCGCCCCCACCACAGCACGTACTTCGTTCTGCGCTTTGGTCATGATATCCGGATTTTTCGCTAGCTCCGCCATCATCCATTCCATGGCCGTGGCAGATGTGTCAGTTCCTGCCAAGAACATGTCCTACAAAGGTATATACCAAAGAAAACTGTGAGCCTCGTCATATTACCAAACCTTTCAGAGTTCAGAATTTCTGATGATCACATGTGTGTTTAATAATTTATATTTAATAAAATTAAAAAAAAAAAGTAAGGAAGATTGCTGATAATAAAAAGATTACAAACAATGAAAGATTCTATGGAGTCAGAATGCAGAGAGATACCAGTAAGATGGCTTTCATGTTTTCCTTTGTGAGAATTTGACCAACCATGTCCGCCTTACGAAGCTCGAGTATGATGTCCACAAAATCCTTCTTATCACTTCGGTCGCCCCCTTGTCCGTGGAGCTTAGGTTTCATCATCTCATGGCTGTCGATGATTTGATCCAGAAAGGTGTTTAATTCTTCAGCTGTCTTTCTCAGCTTTTTAGTGAAGCCTGTGAGATGATCCATCCATCCTAAAACAGGTATGTGCTCGGTGAAGGAAAATTCTCCCATCAGCTCGACGGCACGCAAGAACGATTCTCTCATTTTCTCGTTAGCGCCTTCGCTGAGGCCAAGAACTGCTCCGGCAAGTACATCATTAGAAAGCCTGAGGAGCAACTGACTAAGATTCACTGCCGCGCTCTTGTGATTCAAACAGTGGGAATGTATGCTTGTGACCAATTCGGAAACTCTTTCCTCTCTGATGTATTGGTAAGATTGTACCATTTTTGAACTCAGTAGCTCATTGACGCAGAGCTTCCTCATCTGCCTCCAATAATCGCCGTAAGGGCTGAAAAGCAAGTCCGCGGCGCCATAGAAGAGCATGTGGAAAACCTTTGTGGTGGGTCTGCTGGCGAAACTGGCGTCGTGGGTCCTGGTGATCTCATGGGCTATAGCAGCAGATGATACCACATAGACAGGTTTGTGGCCGTAGTGGAAAAGCATTATAGGGCCATATTTCTGCGAAAGGGAATGCATTCCGCGGTGTGGCCGCGTCGTCAGCTGGTGAACGTTTCCTATGAACGGCAGTCGGGTTGGAGACGGAGGAGATCGAGCTCGAGCAGTGTTGATTTTTCTAGCAAACATGAGAAGGGTGACAAGGGAAAGAAGGAGACTGAAAACTAAAAGCTCACAGCTATGATCAGCTGGTAAATTGTAGATCACATTTCCTATGCCATCCATAACTTGATCTTGATTCTTTGTGATTTCGGATATCGAAAGTCTTCTTCTTGTAGGCGCCGGCTGCTTCATTGATGTTTCGTGATTCAGAATAATTTTTAGGTGGACATAATGCCCACCAATAGGAATATAAAAATTGAAAATCATGTGTCGATAAATTTGATTTTTTTATTAATTTTTCAATACGTCAAGTGGTTGGTAAAAATGCTACGTAACATCTCAAAATATATGTAATAGTGAACAACGGTGCACATACTATTTTTTGCATTGAAGAAGCGAGAAATTTTTGAATGGACACAATCCACCGTGTGGACTGTGAACACCGTAAATGGGAAGGCGTCACATGACACTTTGAAAAATTAAAGTGACACGTGACATTTAATTCTTGGTTCGTGTGTCCACAATCCATATAATTGACTGTGTCCACCCAAAAATTTATCTGTAGCGGCCGACTGCTTCTTAATTTACAACCGTATAAATAGATGCACCCAAAAATTTGCACTAGATAACTACTAGTATACGATATGTATTGATAACTTATCTAACATTGAGAAATTTTTGGATGGACGCATCCCATCACGTGATTGTGCACTCACTAATGCGGTGTGGCCATGTAATACTTTGACGAACCACATATCTCATTGAATAATCAAAAAAAAATTTGCAACTAATGAAGAGCCACCACCACATGACATTTTAAAAAATTAAAATGATATATATCAATTTTTTATTGACGATGTCAACAGTCCACTTGATGTAGAGGTAGAATGTCTACCCTATGACATGTCGTAATTTGTATATGCAATGAACGTGCCACGTGGAAACCGGAAGCAATCGCCGGCATGTAAATATCATACTTATGTGCCTAACATCTTTTACATTATATTTAATTTTGTAAAATCAACGTATGTTTTTATTTTTTTCCAGAAACGTGGTTTAGGTTGCCACGATATAGCGTTATAAAGAAATTCTTTGGTGGATCAAGTCCATCACGTGGCGGTGGACACAAACAATAAGAATTCGTCATGTGTCGCATTGAAAAGTCAAACTGACACGTGACAATTTATCATTGGTTTGAATTTTTTTTACTTTTCAAAACGGCACGTGACCAATTTTTATTGGTGGTGTCCACCGCCACGTGGTGGACAGAGTCCACCCAAGAAACACTTTAACATTATAAAATCTCTACATAAATTTCAACCAAAACTGGCATTATCAATATTCTAATAAAACAATTAATTATTCTATATGTTTTCTTTTATTTATCACTATCTGTTCATTTTTATTTGTTATTTAATCATTTTCAATGTATACTTAATATCAGTAACTATTATAAACATCAAAATTAATGATTTTATTATAATACTAAAAAGATCATTCTTTATCAGTAATAATTTATTAATTTTATTTTTTATAAGAATTTTTTTTTAAAAAATAATTAACTACCCTACTTATTAAATTAGTTCAAAGTGTGACACTACTAATTATATGAATCCATATAATCCTAACAAGACTTAGATTCATATGATCAAGAGGTCTATGCTCACGCCATTGCACCCAGTGAGGCTTTCAATGCTTAGGGGAGTCTGATATATGCTTTGTACAAAGTTTAACACCAATGGGTGGGGTCAGTGCTCGAGCGAAGGATCTTATAGTAAAATTTATTGCCATTATTTTATTTACAAGATGCTTCCTTATTTTATATACAAGCTTCTTCTTGTTTATCCGGATTTTTAAGGAAATGTGTCTTTCTATTTCGGTGATCTAGTCAGATTCAAAGTCTTTTGTTGATTCCTATTCTGAGAAAATCTCCTGTCTTTGGAAATGTTCCTACTTCCTTCGCATGGTTCAGTCAGAAATCGGGGTGGCTAGTGTGATGCATGTTCTTTGGGAGGCTAATGGAATTGTTGATCATTTGACAAACTTCGCTCATGAGTTTGGCTCTATTACTTTTTCTCGTATATCAAATTCTCTTCGGATGTGAGATTTGCTCTTCGGTTAGACGCTAGTCATACCATATTCTATAGGAACTCTTAAAATTTTATGTTTAGTTCGTTTGTCTTTTGCTTCTTTGTTTGTTTCGGGGCTAGATGTTATCGCCCTTAGCTTTGTGTTTTTGTATCTTCTTCTTATGTGTTGTCATGAACCAAATTTTTAGTCATATCTTATAAAATTTAAGAGATTGTCCCTTTTTTTAAATAAAAAAAATTGAAAATTAATCCAAAATTGTGATACTGTTCATCTATAAAATGTTTATAATTAGTGCTTTATGCTTCTTTTCAAGCGTAGCATACAAAATTACAAAATATCAATATCAGCTCCTGCCAAATTTAATTAAATAATTTCTAATATAATGTACAGTACTTAATATGTATTTTTATATTATAGATTGTTACAATTTAAAATCAAGCAGTTTTGGGGCCTAATCCATATACAAATTGGCTACAAATTAAAAAACATATTTTACTTTAAAAAAGGAAATTCCTAAAAGGGGATCTGAATTATCACTTCTTATCAAACTGCGTCCAAAATTATCACAATTTCTAAATAGGTGCGATGAAAAAAAATGAACTGATTTTTTGAATTAAAATTTAATATTACATTTATAAACTATTATTATTATTATAATACTTAAATTCGTGTGCGAAAAATAGATCGTTTGATTATCAAAATAAATAATATCATTTTTCGACACATAAACAAAAGGACATATTTTTATGCTCAATCATTCATAGTATTTGTATGTGGTGTTGTTACATGTTTCTAGTGAATCTTTGTGGGGTTCAATTTTATTTGGGAACTGATGTGTAGTAGCATATTTCTGATAGCAGGGAAAATGGCTTCGAAAGGTGCAAATGCATTGCTGTCCAGGGCAAGCAGAATAAGAGCAAAAGTTGCAAGCTTTAGAAGCCAGCACTCTGATTGCTGAAGATGTTTCCCACCAGCACGCCGGCCACGCCGCCGTCAAGGATGGGGCAGAAGAGACACATTTTTTTTTTAAGAGGATTGATAGTGGTTCCCCACTTCCCATCTGGTGGTCAGGGGCCGCACTCCCCCACCACTTTGATAGTGTACGCCCATACTCACTGCGGGCCAGCTCACGCGCACCTCTAATGTATCTAAACGTAAATGCGGTACCACACATTTCAATGTTAAGATTGTGTCGGAGAAGTTTAGTGGGGAAAGAGCCTGGTAAAACGGCACCAGACGGCTTATGGGTTGTTGAATGATGAGTTACAATCACGGCTGCACGCACTCTCTATTGTCGCAAAGACGCCACGCCCCTTGAAGCTCCAGAGAAATAACGATTTGACCCACAGTGCACGTATTTAACCATCGGCGCGACACTTCGAAATCGTGATCTTTGCGGAAGATGGACGGAACTCTTTGATGCTTGACCACCGCCGGAGGTGGTTATTATTTATCTAATAAGATCATGTGCCATGTGGACATTGCATGTAATGAACGTGTCACATAGAAATATTATTTATTTATATATTATTATTTTAGATACAACACAAAATGCTCTGAATTAACACTACTTATTTAATTGCAGTTCGAACTATCATAATTTTCAAAAATAGTGCGATGAAAAAAAATTGGATTGATTTTCTAAAATATAATTTATCATTACATTCTTAAACTAATATTGTTCTAAGGCTTTTATTTGTGTGCGAAAATTACGTTGTTTTGGTTATTAAAATAAATAATATAATTTTGTGCACATAAAGAGAACAAGTTCTTTTTTCCATACTCAATCATCCATAATTCTCAATAAATTTAATAGGATCATTTATATTGAAGAAACCAACCAAACTAATCTTAAACATCATCCAAAATTAGTTTAATTTTTTTTCCATGGCACCTACTCCGAAAATCTTGGTAGTTCGGATCGCAATTGGATAAGCGATGTTAGCTCATGGTCTCTTTTGAATTTTTTCGCTATTTTTTTATGGTGACCTCATATTTAATTCGGACCAACTCACGCACACTTTCATGTATTTATGCGTAAATGCGACAGTGAAACTGGAATCTTTGAAAATAGGAGACAACACCGGATTTCTTGGGATCACATGTAAGCATAAAGTCATGGTTGCCACGTATACTACTGTGTATCATAGTTGAGGATCCATGTGTACCATCTTTGATATTATTGTAATTTGTTTAATTTGATAGATCCATGTATCCGCTGAGTATGTTTTTATTTTATCCGGAAACGTGGTTTGGGGTCTATGTAGTACCCGTTGACTTAAGTTTTATATTGTTGAATGAAATTATAGTTTTGATCCTCATGTATATAGTATATAATTGGACTTCTCCATTTATTAATAATTAATTTTGAGTGTAGATCCAATTAATCTCCATATTATTTTAACGGACTTTTGCTGCATCCGCAGAATATGCCTGTAACACAATTAATTAGATCCATACGAAATCTCATTTGCTAAGACTCTTACAACTCGCTCGCAAGTGAAAAAAGTGTTGAACAATCACTTAAATACCATAACTAATTTTTAATATCATCTGATATAGGTTTTGAGAATGATTAGACGTCACCCTCAAAACTAACATGCCAGTAGCGTGGTACATAAATTTCAACCAAATCTGACATGAGCACTAGTTTAATCAAACTATTAATTATCTCATGTGATCATAACATTATGGAAGCCAGATAAAATTCTTCACAACCCACGATCTCCATTTTTCAGAATTGGTGTGTATGTTCGTATATACAAAGAGTGGTATGTTTGCCTAGGGGAATACACTGTACACGCACCCAAACCAAATCGCATTATGGCTACTTTTCCGACTACTATACAATACTGCAAATATCTCGCATGCTCTTCCAACCTTAATTATCATCTCATTCATACTTAATCTGTGACTTAATAGCTCTGAGGTAATATTACGTAAATTCGTATCTTTATCTTTATGTTAATCCCCATCGAGCTTGTTCACTAATTATTAAATATTTTTCTATAACGAACCCTTTTTCTGTCCATTGCTGTCTACATACGCTTAGGTCAATCCATCCAATAAGGCTAAACATAATTTGTCTGAGTAGCTAAATTAAGCTCAGGCCAATGAAACCAACAAGGCTTTAAAGACCATAGTAATGAACTAATGCTCGAGCGAACGATTCACAAAAATTTTCTTATTTTGATTTTTTTGAAATCCCGGAGAATCGTGCCCATTTGAAGTCATTTTTAACTCCAAAGAGAAGCTACGCACATGTCTGACTCCCAAACCTCTAACTTAATATATTTTGTCGAGTAGCTAAATCATAGGCTGGTGAACCCAGTAAGGCTTAACGTCTATAGTCAAAAGCTAATGCTCGAGCAAATGATCTGTTTCAATTTTTTTTTGTTTTTTGAAATTCTGAAAAACCACGTCCCTTCGAAATCTGCTTACACTTTAGAGAGAAACTCCACACATGACTGACTATGATGCAAACCAATCTCTACCATCAAACTGCCAATTTATTGGCTTAACATTTCTTTTAGTAGCTAAAGCTTAGGTCGATGAACCCAGCAAGGCTTGATGCCTATATTCGACATCTAATGCTCGAGCGAAGGACCCACAATTTTTTTTAATTTTTTGCAATTCAGATAATTGTCCTCATTTTAGGACCGAATTAAATTTTGGGGAGAGGCTCCACATATGTCCGATTGTCAAACCTCTCAAATGTTTCGCAAGCGTTAATGCCTAGTTGAGAAAGCCAGAATTTGAACAGGAAACCCAAGCAGAATCAATCTTGGTAACATAACTCGTTGCCAACTCGGCTACCCATGATCGAGTATTCGCGCACCAAAGCTTGTTGTCTTGTCTTGTTATTTTATATACAATTTTCTCCCAATTTTTCTATTTTCTAGTTGATGTGGGATAATAACAATTAACCTCCTTTTGTCTCACGTCACCTGAATTCCTGATTCATCTAAATTTTATTGTTACATATTGACCCATCCTATGGGGTACTATTTATAAAGGGTTTTTTTTGGTTGAATGATTCCAACAAAACTTAAAACATATGTTTGGCGAGCCTATGCGTAGGTCATCACTCTCACAAGAGGCTTAACATATACTCCTTTCGTCCTCTAATACATGTCGTTTAAGGTTAATTTGAGTAGATTAAGATGAAATTAATGCTACGGTTGAACAAATTCAATAAGTAGGTTGTTAATATATTTTTGAAAAAATTCATGCAAAAAGTAAAATTGATAGATGATTACTGGTGAGGAATACATTTTTTATTGATTATGATAATAAAGTGATTAATGTTTGACGTTTTAAAATAGCTGTTGATATTAAATAAGTCTTGAAAATTGTTAAGTGATAAATAAAAATTGACAAAAAAATTAATTAAATGACATGTAAAAAAGCACAGAGAGAGTATTGTTGAATGGTGCGGCCTGCACTTGTGTCATTGCGCCCAACGAGGCTTTCAATGTTTAGGGTCGAGTCTCATGTTTGGGCCAACGCTCTTGGCAAGACTAAACACCGATAAGTGCAGTCAGGGCCGGCCCTGAAGCTTGGCCCATATGCTCGCAGACCCAGGGCCCGCTTCTGGAGGGGGCCCCTAAATATGCATGGATAAGTAGAAAAAAGTTGTAATTACAGGCGAAACGCTAAGCCATTTAAACTACCTTCAGTACTTGATAAGTTTTATAACTAGATTTATTTAAAATATAAGAAAAAAGACCCATTATTTAGTTTCACCCGGGATCCACCGAAACTCAGGATCGGGCCTGGGTAGGGTCTAATGTTCGAGTGAAGGATCCTACAGTAAAACTTGTTGCCATTTTATATACAAGATTCTCCCTTGTTTTATATACCAGTTTCTCCCTAATTATCTAGCTTTTAGTTGATGTGAGAAAATGATGTTTCATTTTCTTCTATCCCATATCGTTCACATTCACTATCGGACAAAGTTACTATAAATATATTTGGGCGTCATCTGAGCTTACATAACCATCAAACTTGTTAAATTGAGAGCCTCCTCAGGGCGAGGGGCTTGGAATAGAGGCCTACTCATGTTGGGAGCGCGGTCGAGCCAACTCTGATGACTAAATAAACATTACTTCATTTTTCACTTAAATCTTATAAAAGTTTTAAGATGACTATTTCACTATTTAACTATCGAATTTGAACTAATTGTGATGAATTTATGCTGAATGTGGGTGTTAGCACCCAACCAAACAATGGCACTGATTTTCTATAATTTTTATCACATCGGGCTCGTCACATATCATTTGACATTTCAATATTATTTATCATTAGCATTTTGTGATATTTTAGACTAAATTATCTTTATCCTTCCCAATAAAAGTTTTCTAAGAATATTTTTTATAGAGGTGTAACAAATCGGTTCAATTTGATTTTTATTGAAATTTCAAATCAAACTGTTCCTAACAGGCTTGAAAGTTTTGAAATCAAATTGAATTGTCAGCTTTAAAAAGCCAAACTGGTTGAAACAACGGGCATCACAATTCATTTTAGACACTCAGATGGCAGATGGATCATGGTGTGAATTTTGGGATTCTTCTTTATGCTTCTCCCAGCCGTCTAGATACGGATCAGTTTTTTTTTTTTCAGGAATGGGAGCTGGGGAATTTGTTTCATATATGCTACATGGTTTGCGCTTGCCGGATTGGCAGCTCGTGGGATGAATCAAAGCAATTGTGCCGCGGTCCGTAGAGGTATTGAGTTCTTGCTGAGGACGCAACTAGAAGATGGAGGTTGGGATGAGAGCTACCGCTCTTGCCCAGAAATGGTACAATATCACCTCTCCGCTGTCTATTGAAAGTTAACAAACTATTACCACTAGAAAAATGGCTGTGAGTATATATTTGAGACTTGATGACACAGAAATTCACGCCGCTTGACGGAAACAAATCCCATCTGGTGCAGACTTCGTGGGCTTTGATGGGTTTGATTCATGGTGGACAGGTGAGCTCCACAATCACCCCACCATACCTTACATGCTAATAAAGAGGCAGCTAAATGTGTGAGATTGCTAGTAGAGAGTAGAATGTGATGAAATGTTGCTTGAATGATGTTGTACTTGTCCAGGCAGACGTAGACCCCACTCCTCTTCATCGACCGGCGAAGTTATTGATTAACTCGCAATTGGAGAGAGGGGAGTTCCCTCAACAGGTTGTTTGAAACATCCTTGGAAGGGGGTATGGGCGGTGATTTATTGGTGCAAATTTTCCAATAATGAGAAAAGAATTTTGTGTTGATGTAGGAAACAACTGGTGTTTTTTTTAATGAAAATTTTATTTTATTGAAAATGGTCCGAAGGACCTAGGGCTCATAGAGCCTACAAGAAAGGGAAGACTCAGGAGCCTACAAAGCAGGAGGAATAAGGACACGGCGCAATGAACCTACAAAAGAGGATAGCCCGGAAACGCAAGGCTACTACAGAAGACTCCACTAATCTGAGGGAGGGGAGGGCGGAGGCGAGGATGTCTTCCTCCTCTTCCTAGCATATATCTTGGTTTTGACTTTTGCTTTGTCCTTAAAAGTCCTCCTCAATTCTCTTGGCTCTCTCCTTGGCTAAGGATATTCATCTTCCCATATGAAGTCCGTCCGGTCATCGTCTATGTTGGTGTCCGGGGCTGGAAGGCCGAGGTCTCCACGTCCTCATCTTCGATAACAAACTGCAGGTCTTTGGTTTTAGCTTTCTTCTTCTTCTTCGAGGTTGTCTGACTGAGAGTGTCCTCATCAACTTGGGCTTCACCCTTGTGAACATTCGGATTTAGGAAAGGCGAAGCTTCCCCTGAGGGTTCTTCGGACTGACTCTGCTGGCAGCTGAGTCTAGGGCCTGCGGTTAGGTCAGGTTCTGAGAGGCCGAAAGGCACTTGCCTTCCTTGTTCGATGGATTCTGTGGAGTCACTCAGGATGGCTCTTGCCCACCCCTGTGGGGTAGACCACCCGGGTATTCGAGGGCATGCTCTGTCATCTCTTGAGGAGGGGCTTTGTCATTAGAAGACCGCTCAAGGGCTCCGCTTGAGGATTTCCTTCCTTGGCGCAAGGACTTGCCGCGGAAGCCAGCTCTACTTCATTAGCGCCAATCCTTGTCTTAGTCGGGAACTTTCGCCTTGTGGTCGCCATGTTGCTGCTATCCACCGAGAGCTTCTCATTGGAGGCAGGGGTTTTCGTCGCCTCTAGATCAACTATCTCTTCGGGGATGTCCTCCAAAACCTTGAATGGATTACAGTCTGGAGCGACCTCAGTCACCCTGCCACACGTCTTCGGCGGGGAATCTACCGGGTCAGCCGGTGCCGGATCCATTTCCTCGGTCGGGGACTTTGTCTCCGCTTCAGCCTCGGCTCTTGCATCATCTTGCTCACACCATTTTCGAAAGGCTTTGGCCAGTAGCCTATCTTTGTCATGTTGGGAGGGCCTCGACTGAACTGGGGCTGGGGTGTTTGGGTGAGTCTCCGGGTTCTTGCCATTCGTCTCCTCAGGGCCCCTAGCAGCGGGGGCTTTCGCCATAAGGCACTCGGTCAGATTGTGTCCCTAAAGGTGGCATTTCGAGCAGAAGGCCAGTCGGCCCTCGAACACCACCTCAAAGACCTCGCCTTCCCCAGTGGTGCTTCCTATGCAGATCTCCTAGACCGGGCAAGTCATGTTTAGGGACCTCGCTTCGGCTATTAGGTAGGTCCCTAGCTCATCTCCGACGGGGCGGAGAAATCCTTTGTTGAAGAACATGGGGTTGAGGTCGGGGATGCGGACCCAAGCAACTGTTCTCGAAGATTCTTGCTTGAGGTTGAATTGGGGGGACCAACGGAAGAGCCTAAAGACAAACCGCCCCATCTGATGAATCGGGCACGCCATTGCTTTAACCAAATCCTCATGGGAGCCCAAAACAATGAGCTCGTGCCTAGGGTCCAAGCTTCCGGCGGTGAATGCGCCTTTGATCTTCCAATTGGGTTTTCCGGCTGAAAATTTGGCTATGATGGCATATTGGAGATTTTATGCCCCGAGCTTGATCTCGCCGGGAGTAAGAGGATGGCAGGCTTGCCGTCCTTAACGGACCTGTTCCGCTTGGCGACCTCAATCGTGGGGAATCGGGGTGGGGTAGCCTGGCTCACTACGGCTGTGAAGGAGCTCGGAGGGGCTCCTATCCTTGTGGAGACCGGCTGTGCAGATGCCCGAGAAGGCAGACCAGGCCAGTTTGTCGGGTCGGCAGTAGGTGGAGGCGGTTCGTCGGCTGGGGCCGCGGCGGGCCTCTGGAGGGCGCCCCGCGGCCGGATCCATACGGGGTCGGCCTGGACCAGCCGCGGGGGGGGGG
>NQLW01000032.1:1514693-1560269 GCA_002312845.1 Kalanchoe fedtschenkoi | reverse complement strand
GGGGGGGGGGGAGATTTTGGGACGGCGACCGACCTGTGGGTACGCAGCTGAGGTCAACACTGGGAAGCGGGCGGAATCGACGCTGGGTCGACAGCAATGGTGACTGAAAGCAGATGTTGGGACGGGCCAGATCCAAGCAGCAATGGCCGAAGCGGGCAAATCCGAGCAAGCTGGTCGATTCCGGACGGGACTGGGGTGTGCAGCGGTCAGAAAGCGCGGACTGAAGCGAGGCAGCAGCAGGAATCAGCGGCAGCCAGGACGGCAGCTGCCAGGCCTAGAGAGACGAAAGGAGAAAACCCCTAGCCCCCAAAGAAAACCATTTGAAAGTCAGGAAAACAACTGGTGTGATGGGCAAGAACTACATCGTCTTGTTTGGTTCCTATAGAAATGTATTTCCATTATCGGCTCGTGCGGAATACAGAAGTAAGGTTTGGGTACCTCGGCCTTCTATTCTTGCTGAGTAGTGTTGGTTTCAGAAATTTAAACTTTGAGGTACGAAATAGATTTGTGCTTCCGCTCAGTTGTGGTGATGAATAGACGAAGTGAGTTATGACTTTTGAGTTTAATATCTCAGACATAACAAAAAATGTAAAAATATTTTTTTATTTATTTTGATGGATTATGAACTGAAGTGAGTTATATTGACATTTTGGGTTGTATTTAGATTATAAATTAAAATTTGATCTCAATTCGGGATATAAAATTAAAATTCGGATTATGTTAAGAATATAAATTAAAACAAAAAACTTTTTTACTAAGACAAAAAGTATGTTAGGTGTGATTTGGAGGAATGGTTGTATCCACTGCCCCAATGATCTCATGTAACTAGAGGAATCACCAAAGAATGCATTAAGAAGAGGAACTGAGGTGTGATATTTTTGCTCACTACTTTTCACGTTGAAAATTTAACAAATGTTTATTATATATAACTTTTTTTACATGATATTTTAATTTTTCAAAATATCACATGACGACACTTAATCGGACGAGTCCACGACCCACGTAGTAACATTCATCAAAAGTGAATGTACCTCATCGCAACTCTAAGACGTCGTGTTAAGCATAGATTTTAGATGATATTTTAGGGTTATAAACGACGTCTTATGCTATGACGATACTTCATACGGTGCTTGGAAATTATAAGTGTTGACTATATATTTCGGATTTCTTAAATGAATTGGACCGGACTTTCAACGACACTTTAAATTTATAAGCGACATCTACACATAAATAATTTAAGTTATAAACGCCTGCAACCTTTATTTTTCAACAAGTAGAAATTGGAGGTTTGGGATTCCATTTTACAGGTTTTAAGACATATTTTTTCATAGTTTGAGAAGTCACTAAAAACCTATAGTGAATGGAGATGGTACACCACGTGCACTATAGACCCACTAACCGCAAGTTGTCACATACCATTTTTATAAATGATATTTTCTATATGACATTTTGATTTTTTAACATGGAATGTCACAACTTCATTTTATTCGAATTATGGTTCCATTGTGGACCATTTCCCTTAAATTGCTCAGCATATATTTTTTTCTATTGTATTGTTTTTAATCAATCCTCTCACCATCCCGAAAAATGTAGATTGTATGAGCACCAGGATCAAGAATACCTTCATATTCAGCAAAAAAAAATATACAATGCTTTGTTAATTCGGTATTTCTCATTTTGTCAATCTCACAACTTGCATTTGAACAAACTTTCAGATAATTTCATTTATTTATAATGGCATATATGCTTGACATTTGTCAAGTCATTCTCTAAGACATTGGCACTTATTCGTGTGAATGGTGGCAGAAAGTAAATAGAATTTGTTCTGATAGAGGGGTTTTGTGTTATTTTGTCGCTTACTTTCTCGCTGATAATTAATTTCTGTGTGATGAGAGAGGAGTGACACTTATTTTAAAAGAAGTAAAATTTTAATTATAAAATTAGCTTAATGTGAAGTTTAACTTTTCATAATCACATTCACACTACTCAACTCTTCCAACACAAAATATTTTTCCAACCCTCCACTCCTCTCATCTCCTCCTTAGATGAACATTTCTCACACTGATAGTTCTAACTCATTGCTTCACTTTCTTCTTATAAAATTTTGAAATGTATCTCACAATAGAGATGATAGGGTGTGCTGATACAAGAGTTAAGTGTGCAATCCAAACAACTCTCAATGGTGGATACATAAATTTTTATTTGGACATAAAAAATTTAAAATAAATTTAATATATGATGTATTTGATATATTTTAGTATTCAAATGCTTAAAGATAATGAAATAAAATATACATACTAAATCATATAAGTGTGTTTTTATATATTTTTATTCATTTTGATTGGACTTGGATTATTTTAATATGATGTTGACTAAATTTGGGGTACATATATATATATATATATATATATTTAAAAAATATAGAATTTAAATTGTCTTGGATGAATATATATGATTTCGTTTGATTGCATTTGGGTGGAAAGTTGTCCAATTATCCTCCGAGTAGCCCTGCCACTTGATGTTGAAAGCTAGCACTTTTGTTGAATAAATAGATCTTCAAAGTTGATGTACTACTCACTATCTTGTTGCTAAAAAAATCTCTTTTTCATCTCAAACTCCATCATCTTCTCTAAACATAACATGACAGCAAATACTTTCCTTAATCATCATCCTCAAATAATAAGATTGAGAATGCAATCCATATCCCTATTTGCTGGCAGTATCCCGACGCACTCAGAATTGAAGTGTTTGAGGAACATCATCATTCAGATTGGTGTTATCATGGATATATTCATGCAAAACAAGAAGTGGAGATCTCATGTTAGATGTACCCTTGAGAGAAACTGAGTAGGCAATCAAAAGATAGTTTAACTTGCATGCGTCTACTAGCCATATATAGGTTAGAATGGAGTGGAAGCCTCAATAAAATATGAAGTGGAATTGGTGTGAAAAGTTCTTAAAGTCGAGAATACAGAGAAGAAAGGAACTATAATGGAAATAACAACATCCATTCCCCTCGTCAAGGAGAACAGATGTTGGGGAGAAGTTTTTATTAAAATATGTGTATTATTACATGGTTGAGGTGTGCACTTCTTCCATATTATATTCTGATTGAGAGTCTATTTATGAGTTATCTTTCTCGCTCTTCCAATAAAATTTGGCGCAGGTGCTCAAATAATACTCAAACTCATGATCTCTTAGGTGTCCATTAACATCTCTTGTCAAATTTTGTCTCAATATCATATTGCAAGGCTCGTAAAAAAGTATATTGAAATTATCAAGCCCTTATAACTTAAGCAACATATTGTGAGATTGGAGCTGTGTGATTTCAATGTGTTCATTTTAAATTTTTTATTATGGATAAATAAAAAAATGGCTGAAAGCAAATTGCGGGCAAGCCAAAACTTTGTAGCAAGTGATAGGGCAGTAATTTATCCTATTTTAGGTACCTATACTTAGTATGTTAAGTCATTTTCGAGTAATTATGAGTGATTTAAGATTGATGCTCCTCCTGACCAGCTTGATCTTCTTCACATGCACTTGGCACATCACAAGTAGTGGAATCAGTCAAACAGATTTTACACAACTCTGATTATCAACCACTAGATTTGGTTCAGAAGGCTGAAAGATGGGTTGTAATAGGATTGACGGTGGACATGTGGTTATTCTCCAAAATTTTAAAAGAGACGGGAGAAGTTTTATGATCATTGAAAGAAAAAGTTAACTCATCAAAAACTACATCCTAGAAAATATAGACTTCGCCAGTTTGACAGTGAAATTATTTGAACCTTTTTTCATGTCTACTATATCCAAAAAAAAAACCTTGATTTAATCGAAACTTAAGTGTTTTGTGTTGAACGGGCATAGATTATGTCAGCACACACAACCGAATGCGCAAAGCATATGATTTTTGGAAGGAGACTTGAGGAAACACTCTATTAGAGTTTATTTGTTGATGACAGGACTAAATATAAGCAGTTTATCAGGCAGCAAGTTGTGAGAAAAGCTTCATTCCAAAATCTAACTGGCTTTGATGCTTGAATAAGAAGAGGTGCGCCGATTTCTATTATATGTTTATTCTTTTTCGGCA
Organism: Kalanchoe fedtschenkoi; assembly: GCA_002312845.1. Lineage (NCBI taxonomy): Eukaryota > Viridiplantae > Streptophyta > Magnoliopsida > Saxifragales > Crassulaceae > Kalanchoe > Kalanchoe fedtschenkoi. The sequence goes on along the minus strand of NQLW01000032.1, from coordinate 1,556,179 downwards.
ACACCGTTTTATTTGTGTGTATGATGACAAGATACACGATGAACAATGCCATTAAACTGAAAATACCTATGGTGTTTTTGATATTCTTCCACCAATTTAATTTCACAATATGAATCTTTGTTTCAGAAAGTAGCTCAACATGTTTCTGAAACTGAAGAAACACTACCTCATTATTTAATTTATGTTTAAGCCGATACATTCATGTGAAATGACTATGATCATAAAGAAAGCTCACATATAATTGATAGCCATTTAAAGATTTTATGAAAGGAACTTTGTCATCACTATGAACGAAAGTCGAGTAGACTCACTAAAAGAAACTTGATAAATTTTTGCTTGTTGATAACTGTCACATACATGAGACTCTTTATCAACAAATTTGACTTTAAAATTGAATAAGCGACAAATTGCACAGAATGGGGTAACCTTCAATGTCGCACCATGGAAGAACTGTGTGTAATAGCCAAAGAAGAAGATTCATAACTTAGGCCAAATGACGACAGGTTGGCGAAGAGTAAAGGCCACCTCTAGACATATCTTGAAGAAAAACTCTCCTCATGTTTTGATCTTTTAAATAAAAGGAGTTAGGATGAAAATCCATGAATGCAGTATTGTCTGAGGTTAACTAATGAACAAAGACAAGATGTTTGTTAATAAATGGCACATGGAGCACATGATTGGATGTAAGGGCTTATTTGAACAAAAAATAATGAATTGACCAACACGAGACATGTGCAAAATTGATCCGCTTGCTACTTGGACTTGATTAGCGTTGAGCATATGTGGATTTAAGGTCCCACATCGCCTAAGTTCAGCTCACATATGTGCCTCATATATAGTTGGGCTCCCCTACTCATTGTCAATTGGTTTTAAGTGTGGATCCAACTAATCTACATTGTATGAGAGCGGTAATCGATTCAGGTACGTTCACCTGGCTCTTTTGCATTGATTCATGGCCTTCTTGGCGAACAATTGTGTGTGAATATTTGTATCATGACTTTGGGTCCAACTATTGTCGTCTCTGCTAGCGATTATACATATTTCGTTAGTACTGCTGAGATTATTGTTAGTGCAATTCTTATCGGCCCAGAGAATTACATAAAATTGAGGCGATCTATGGAAATCGTGCTCTCGGCTAGGTCAAAATTGGGATTTGTTCATGGAGACTATCCAAAGCTTGTCGATCCTCTTTTACTTTTGAAGTGGCAGAAATGTAATGATGTAGTAATGTCTTTGTATGTTAATTCAGTTTGTAAGGAGATTGTAGGATCAATTCTTCATGCATATGATGCAATTGCTGCCCGAAACACATTGCACATTCAATTAGCTGGTTCGAATGAGACTTGGGTCTTTACCTTGGAGAAAGATTTAGCTTATATATGGTATATGAGCGGATTTTGGTCATACTCTTAGAACATGCTCATGACTGTTATTTAGATCCGCATGAGGTCTCACTTATCGAGGTTAACAAAAGCTCTCGTAAGTGAGGGGAGTGTTTAATATATTGGCATTGTCTCACATCGCCCATTGAAAGTGATCCTAATATATAGTTGGGCTCCCCACTCATTGCCAATTTATTTTGAGTGTGGTTCCAGCTAACCTTTATTGTATCAGAGCGGATTTTGCCACACCCTTAGAACATGTCCTTGATTGTTAACTAGGTCCGCACGAGGTTCCACTTGTCAAGGTTAGCATAGGCCCTTGCAAGTGAGGGGATGTTGACCATATACGGACTTAAAGTCACACATCGCCCAATTTAAGCTCACATATGTACCTCATTTATAGTTGGGCTCCACCATTAATTGCCAATTAATTTTGAGTGTGCATCCAACTAATCTACAATTAGTTATATTATATTGACATTGACATTTAGGCGATCAAGATTAGTTGTGATAAGAGCTTCAGTCCTACAATATGCATACCATTCTGAAACAACTTGACAGACCAACTCTAACTACTGTAGTACAAAGATTCTTCGTCTCATAAGATCAAAGCAATGGTAGCAGCGGGAAGCATCATGGTTCATCCTGTAGCAAATTTGATGACACTTTGTTATTGCTGTTGGTGTTGTTGTTGCCACCCGTTGCAGGCATGTCAATGACATGACCACAGACTACAATTTTCGCCATAAGATGTTTGATCCGCTAATAATGAAAACTCAATACCTCTGTTGTAAATCTCGCGCGTTTCAAGGCTAGAAAGAAAGTCGTAGAGCTCATTGAGACCTAGGGGATCAACGTGTATTGTCATTGATGTCACCAATGACCCATATTTTGAACCGAGTCTAACAAGAAAATAGGGGACAACTTTGTTGTCCTTGAGCGGCTCACTAATAAGCGTCATTATTGGTTTGACTTTATACGGCGTTTATAACATAAAAATGTTGTATAAATTTTAGGCTTTATACGACGTTCTTTAGTTATAAACGTTATATATAATTGGAAAACAGAGAGCGTTTGGAATCTTCGACTTTATACGACAAATGCTTATACGGCATTTTTATGTTATAAACGTCATATAAAGTTAAATAAACGTTGTATAAAGCCTCAATAAAATGTCATATAAAGTCCTTCTTCACGTAGTGAATAATTGCTAAGGCACAACGTCTTAGACAGTTGTAGTCAGATCGCCAACTTCTTCTCCTCCCAAATTGAAATCCTATCTCATCGAAAGATCGAAACCACATAAACCATTATCAATTGGTACTCATGGCCAGATTTCTCGGTGAGAGATTTTTAAAATTTTTTCTCTTTAATTTTCCCCTGCCTACTGCCTGAACAAACCCAGAAAAAAATTCATTCTTGAATTCCAGATTCCAGTTTCCAAATTCTTCTTCGCCTAAATAATAAGCCTACACAAACTTGGACGATTTCATTATTTTTTTCTTGGTCTTGGCTTTGCTGCACCGTCATGTCCTGTTGCTGGTCTAGGTTTTTGGTCGTTTCGAGTTCTTAGCACGTCACAAAAAAAATTCTTTATTTACGGTTACAGATTTTGAATTTTTGTAGTGAACTACTGCCTATTTTTAGTGTATTGTAACAAAGTTATTCAACATCTGTAAATAAAATGAGTCAATGAAACAAAAAAATTCACTGAAAAAAAGAAACTGACTCAGTAAAAAACTACTGAAAAAACTCAGTGACCCAAAAAAAAGAATGAAAAAACTACCAATTGCAGAAGTTTTAGCTGCATTTATTATTTATGATAGGTTGTTCTCTACTCCGTGACTTAATTTGTGTATAGGCTCGCGTCTCTAGGAGGCTCTAGCAACCTTAGGCCAGGACAGTCCCGTCTTTAGGCATTATTCAATTTGCTTTTGACTAACGTGGTTCCTGTGCTTATCTCATCTTTTCAGCCTACTCGCATAGCTCCAATACATATTCGGCTACAACTTAAAGGTATTTGTGAGTGGCATGATGCTTCTACTTTCAGAAGTTTCTTTTAATTTGTTGGCGACCATCACCACCTGTAAAGTTTTGTAAGAATTTATAAGAATTTATTTGAAGAAGCTAAGAGTGAGAGACTTGAGAGAAGTACATACTTGAGAGAATCATATATTTCAGAAGTCCTTTATTGAGTGAATAATTTTTATTGAGAGAACCTCATTCGAGTAGCACATAGGGGCATATTATTGTGTTTTGCTTGTTTTACACTAACAATGGTAGAATCTTTGAAGAATGTCCCAGCACCATGTTCTCCCCATACAAAGAAATGACTATGTCAGCTGAAGGCTGTTAGGGGTGGGTATAAAAAATGAGCTTGCGGACTTGAATACCTCGGTGGGAGAAATCAACACCTCTCTCACTGCAATCATGAGCCGAATTAAGGAGATGAGTCTTGCCCCTCTGAAAAAAATAGCCACAAATTAGCACACCCGTAATGAAAAAGATGACTATGCAGTGGACACTAAGCATGGAGATGCTCGAAAGCATCGAATCAATAATACCAACATATTGTATAAACTACCTAGACGAGAGATACTTGACCATGATGATTTATTAGAAAAGATAAACTTCATTGTGCCACCTTTCAATGGTAAGGATGACCCTGATGCTAATCTTACATGGGAATTAGCTATTAATCAGAAATTTGCTATGTCCAGATTTATGACGGGATTGATCTCTGAAATTTAAGAGATTTTAGGGTACAAAGAATCCAATCCTCTCCCTCATTTGTTTCATGTTGCTTGTAATGGTGAAAAAGAAATGCAGGATGTCGCAATGGCATGAAAACTAACTGTTCTGCAGGAAGTGTTAATTCCTGGTCTCAACGCACTTGTGAGGTGCCATCAAATCAAGTAGCCTTTGCTCCTTCATCGGATTGCAACTCACCTTCTTATATGTCTAAATCATCACTTCACATATCTGAAATAACCGAAGAAATTAGTGGAACCACACATTCTTCACCCGTTGAATTTTCTGGGCGAATGAGGGATATTCAATACTTACTATGCAACGTATATGGTCATTGCGCAAAGATTGTCCAAGCACAGCTGACCATGTAGGGGAAGATGAAAAGTTTGATAAAGAAAAACACATTTGCGCTGAAGAAGTAGAACGCAATGAAAGTCCGGTGGTTCAACGAGTGCAAAGTGCAGAAAATTAGCATGCCTATGCAAGCAGTAAGTTAAAGGTAACCCGACTTTTTAATGTTCAGTTTGATATTGACTCCTATAATAATGTTGTTGATTCTGATGTGCCTATGCAAGCATCTTCTATAATAATTTATCCTAGGTTTGATCCATTTATGTCCACCATCGCCCAAAATAAAGTGGCAACAAAGATACCATTACTATGTATTAAGGAAGTGAGGTCATATCTTATATAATGTTGAAGTTGATGGGCTAACTTATTAAGCGTAGCACATAGCTTCGTAATCTAATTTATTCAACTTTGAATACAATTTATTTAACTTTGTTGACTGTTCGAACACTCATGGCTTGATAACTATCATAAGTTGATTGAAGATATAATTAATCGATCCGAGCTTGAGTTTTATAATGCATGACAAATGAGTTGTATTCGAGCCGAGCTCGAGCTTGGAAAAATTTAAATCAGCCAAGCTCTCGAACAGATATTTTTTGAGCTCGACGAGTTCGAGCCAAAATGAAATTAGTTTAAAATTTAATTAAGCCGAATTTGAACAGACAAATAATTAACTCAATTCGACTCGTTTGCAATTACTCCTAACAAGACTTGATTCATATGATCAAGAGGCCGACGCTCACGCCATTGCACCCAGTGAGGCTTTCAATGCTTAGGGGAGTCTGATATATGCTTTGTACAAAGTTTAACACCAATGGGTGGGGTCAGTGCTCGAGCGAAGGATCTTATAGTAAAATTTATTGCCATTATTTTATTTACAAGATGCTTCCTTATTTTATATACAAGCTTCTTCTTGTTTATCCGGATTTTTAAAGAAATGTGTTTTTCTATTTCGGTGATCTAGTCAGATTCAAAGTCTTTTGTTGATTCCTATTTTGGGAGAATCTCCTGTCTTTGGAAATGTTCCTACTTCCTTCGCATGGTTCAGTCAGAAATCGGGGTGGCTAGTGTGATGCATGTTCTTTGTGAGGCTAGTGGAATTGTTGATCATTTGACAAACTTCGCTCATGAGTTTGGCTCTATTACTTTTTCTCGTATATCGAATTCTCTTCGGATGTGAGATTTGCTCTTCGGTTAGACGCTAGTCATACCATATTCTATAGGAACTCTTAAAATTTTATGTTTAGTTCGTTTGTCTTTTGCTTCTTTGTTTGTTTCGGGGCTAGATGTTATGGCCCTTAGCTTTGTGTTTTTGTATCTTCTTCTTATGTGTTGTCATGAACCAAATTTTTAGTCATATCTTATAAAATTTAAGAGATTGTCCCTTTTTTTGAATAAAAAAAATTGAAAATTAATCCAAAATTGTGATACTATTCATCTATAAAATGTTTATATTTAGTGCTTTATGCTTCTTTTCAAGCGTAGCATACAAATTACAAAATATCAATATCAGCTCCTGCCAAGTTTAATTAAATAATTTCTAATATAATGTACAGTACTTAATATGTATTTTTATATTATAGATTGTTAAAATTTAAAATCAATCAGTTTTGGGGCCTAATCCATATACAAATTGGCTACAAATTAAAAAACATATTTTACTTTAAAAAAAGAAAATCCTAAAAGGGGATCTGAAGTATCACTTCTTATCAAACTGCGTCCAAAATTATCACAATTTCCAAATAGGTGCGATGAAAAAAAATGGACTGATTTTTTGAATTAAAATTTAATATTACATTTATAAATTATTATTATTATAATACTTAAATTCGTGTGCGAAAAATAGATTGTTTGATTATCAAAATAAATAATATCATTTTTCGACACATAAACAAAACGACATATTTTTATGCTCAATCATTCATAATATTTGTATATGGTGTTGTTACATGTTTCTAGTGAATCTTTGTGGGGTTCAATTTTATTTGAAAACTGATGTGTAGTAGCATATTTCTGATAGCATGGAAAATGGCTTCGAAAGGTGCAAATGCATTGCTGTCCAGGGCAAGCAGAATAAGAGCAAAAGTTGTAAGCTTTAGAAGCCAGCACTCTGATTGCTGAAGATGTTTCCCACCAGCACGCCGGCCACGCCGCCGTCAAGGATGGGGCAGAAGAGACACATTTCAATGTTAAGATTGTGTCGGAGAAGTTTAGTGGGGACAGAGCCTGGTCAAACGGCACCAGATGATTTATGGATTGTTGAATGATGAGTTACAATCAGGACTGCACGCACTCTCCATTGTCGCAAAGACGTCGTCACGCCCCTTGAAGCTCCAGAGAAATAACGATTTGACCCACAGTGCACGCATTTAACCATCGGCGCGACACTTCGAAATCGTGATCTTGCGGAAAATGGACGGAACTCTTTGATACTTGACCACCACCAGAGGTGGTGATTATCTATATAATAAGATCATGTGCCATGTGGACATTGCATGTAATGAATGTGTCACATAGAAATATTATTTATTTATATATTATTATTTTAGATAAAACACAAAATGCTCTGAATTAACACTACTTATTTAATTGCAGTTCGAACTATCACAATTTTCAAAAATGGTGCGATGAAAAAAAAATTGGATTGATTTTCTAAAATATAATTTATCATTACATTCTTAAACTAATATTGTTCTAAGGCTTTTATTTGTGTGCGAAAATTACGTTGTTTTGGTTATCAAAATAAATAATATCATTTTGTGCACATAAAGAGAACCAAGTTCTTTTTTCCATACTCAATCATCCATAATTCTCAATAAATTTAATAGGATCATTTATATTGAAGAAACCAACCAAACTAATCTTAAACATCATCCAAAATTAGTTTAATTTTTTTTCCATGGCACCTACTCCGAAAATCTTGGTAGTTCGGATTATAGGTGTTCAAAATCCGGTCCGGACCGGAAATTGACCCGGAACCGGACCGGAATGGACCGAACCGGACCGGACCGAAGGATTCCGGTCCGGTCTTCGGTCCATCCATTTTTGAGATTCCGGTTCCGGTTCCGGTCCGGTCCAAACCCGGAAAAATCCGGTCCGGACCGGAATGGACCGGTTTGGTACTTTTTTAATAAAAAAATTATTTTTATTAAAATACTTAAATATATCTTATTTAATATATAAATAAAATTATTTTTAATTCATATTTCTATTAAAAATTAATTAATTTTTTATGATTCCGGTCCAAACCGGTCCGGTCCGGTCCAAACCCTGAATTTTCCGGTCCGGTCCGGTCCAGACCGATTTAAATCCGGTCCGGTCTTCGGTCCTCACATTTTCTCGATTCCGGTTCTGGTCCAAACCGGTTCCGGTCCGGTCCGGTCCGATCCGATTTTGGACCGGTGAACACCCCTAGTTCGGATCGCAATTGGATAATCGATGTTTGCTCATGGTCTCTTTTGAGTTTTTTCGCTATTTTTTTTTATGGTGGCCTCATATTTAATTCAAACCAACTTACGCACACTTTCATGTATTTATGCGTAAATGCAATACTGAAACTGGAATCTTTGAAAATAGGAGACAACACCGGATTTCTTGGGATCACATGTAAGCTTAAAGTCATGGTTGCCACGTATACTACTGTGTATCATAGTTGAGGATCCATGTGTACCATCTTTGATATTATTGTAATTTGTTTAATTTGATAGGTCCATGTATCCGCTGAGTATGTTTTTATTTTATCCGGAAACGTGGTTTGGGGTCTATGTAGTACCCGTTGACTTAAGTTTTATATTGTTGAATGAAATTATAGTTTTGATCCTCATGTATATAGTATATAATTGGACTTCTCCATTTATTAATAATTAATTTTGAGTGTGGATCCAATTAATCTCCATATTATTTTAACGGACTTTTGCCGCATCCGCATAATATGTCTGTAACACAGTTAATTAGATCCTTACGAAATCTCATTTGCTAAGACTCTTACAACTGGCAAGTGAAAAAAAAAAGGTTGAACAATCACTTAAATACAATAACTAATTTTTAATATCATATGAGTTAGGTTTTGGGAATGATTAGACGTCACCCTCAAAACTAACATGCCAGTAGCGTGGTACATAAATTTCAACCAAATCTGACATGAGCACTAGTTTAATCAAACTATTAATTATCTCATGTGATCATAACATCAGGGAAGCCAGCTAAAATTCTTCACAACCCACGATCTCCATTTTTCAGAATTTGGTGTGTATGTTCGTATATATAAAGAGTAGTATGTTTGCCTAGGGGAATACACTGTACACACACCCGTCCTACATTAACCATCTCCCCGAACCACGTATCATTTTGGCTACTTTTCCCAGTACAATACGATACGGCATCTGCATGCTCTCGCTACCTTAATTACCATCTCAATTAGAGTTAATCCGTGGCTTAATCGCTCTGAGGTAATATTACATAAATTCGTATCTTTATGTGTTTATCCTCATCTTGTTCACTAATTATTGAATATTTTTCTGTAAACGAACACTTATTCTGTCCGTTGCTGTTGTCTTTCTTTTCTATCACCCACTAATCAGAGAGGACTTGTTGTGCGGAAGCGTGTAATATAACAAGTAAATTATTGAACAACTAATTGCAACGAATGGTTCCCAGGAAAGATTGGGGAGACACAACGGTCTACTTCAGAATATCCAATCTCCTAGACAGAACCACCCTTCAGAATATCCCCAGGTATTCCTAGACAGGATATTCCTATGCAATTAAAAGCACAATAACCACTAAATTATACTACCAAAAGGAAAGCTACTAAAACAATAATAAAAGCAAGAACACCAAATTTAACGAGGTTCAGCCAGTGGGGCCTACGTCCTCGGACACCAACACAAAATTTATATTTCACTCAAGAAATATTACAGGGGGGAAAGAGTATCCTTTAGCTTACTAGAAGATAGTAGCTTAGGATTGGTGTGATTAGAAGGAGGATGGGAGCCCCTTATATATATGGGCTTGGAGGGAGTATACAACTCCCTCCCAAACGATGTGGGATGAGGGGAGCCAAAACAACAGGACTACTATAGTACTAATCAATCATAATCAGCTGGTGCAACTTATAATTAACCTTTGAGTTTTTTTGAAAATCTTTCTAGCTAATGGGTCGGTTTTCTATTCACACTTTCATTCAAATCGTATATTCAGCTGGTTCTTAATTAAGGTTGTGTCTGGTTTAGACAAAATTTGAGGAAAATGATGGACTGGAAAATAAAATACGTAATGGATTTTTTTTAATATTTTTCTTTAAACTTGTGTTTGTATATGGAAAAGATGTGACAAGATATTGAAATCTGTTACGCATACATATATTAAATAACAATAGTTTTTCAATTTAGATGTCAGATTCAGTTATCACTATTGTTAATGAAAAACAGGATTATGATGTGACATCTCATATATTAAAGATCGGCTAAAAAAATGATTTTATTATTTTTTTCTCTTTTTCATTTTAAAGTTCATAGGGTTGTGTCATCTTAGAATGTTAGGATTATAAAAATTTTCGATTTTAGAGTTTTCAGATTTTTTGGATTTTAGAGGTTTTTAGGCTTTATGGACACTTGGGGTTAGGATTTTGAGATTTTTGGGGTTAAGGTTTAAGTTTTTTTTTTTTTAAGATTTTAGAATATATTGGACTATGCCCTAAACATCCTACAACACTAAAAATGAAAAAAAAAATAAAACTAACACAGTGATCTTATTATACTCATTCCCTTACGTAATTTATATGAGGTATCATCTCATATCCACTAACCTCATTATTAATAGATTTAAATTATAATCATCAGTACTCATGCAACATACAGAAATAAAAAACTCATATATTTTAGCTTTAGATTGCATAATCTGTCATTTGAAGAATGAGGCGGTGCTTGTTTAACGCATTAAATACACAAGCATAGCTCTAAATATCAAATCTCAAATGAGGCAGGTTGATCCGCAAAATGTGGAAGTTGAAGATAGGTGAAGGGAAAGACAAGCCATATTTATTCAGCACTAATAATTATGTGGGGAGGCGGGTATGGGAGTTTGACCCTCATGTCGGAACAGCACAAGAGTTGGTTGATATTGAAACTGCTCGTTTGAACTTCAAAGTCAACCGACACAATCTCAGAACAAGTTCAGATCTCATTTGTCATATGCAAGTACGTGCCAATTATACTCTGCATGCTGCGTAGAAAAATCAATATATACCAAGTTGAATGATGTTAATAACAAGTATGTAGTATTCGTGAGGCATAAGTTTTAGAAACCCCAACACATAAAATCAAAAAGATTGAGTAGAATTCTTAAAAAATAATGATGGATAGGTAACGGGCTGAACCGGATAATTCGAGACTCTGAGTAAAACAAACTCTCAAGATATTTATAGTTATAATCGAGCAGTCAATGCTTAGGTATGATCCCATAACAAGTATGTAGTATTTGTGAGACATAACTTTTAGCAACCCCATCTAAAAGATTGAATATAACTCTTAAAAAATAATGATGGATATGTAACGGGGCTGAACCAGATAATTTGGGACTCTGAGCAAAATAAAATTTCAAGATATTTATAGTTATAATCGAACAGTCAATGCTAAGGTATGATCCCGTAACAAGTATGTAGTATTTGTGAGACATAAGTTTTAGTAGCCCCAGCACATAAAATCAAAAAGACTGAGTAGTATTCTTAAAAATTAATGATGGATTGGTAACGGGGTTGAACCAGATAATTTGAGGCTTTGAGCAAAAAAACAATTTCTAGATATATATAGTTATAATCGAGCGGCCAACGCTAAGGCATGGTCCCATTGAGGTTTAACACATGTCGTTGTGTTGTATACGTTGCTTAGATCAATACATCTAATAAGGCTCAACATATTTTGTCAAGTAGCTAAATTAAGCTCAGGCCAATGAACCCAACAAGACTTAATTACTATAGTAAAGAGTTAATGCCCGAGCGAAGGATCCACAACATTTATTTTGTTTTTATTTTTTTTGAAATTTTGGAGAACCGTGCCCACATGAGGTCATTTGGGACTCCAAAAAGAAGCTATGCAAATACCCGATTGTCAAGCCTCTAACTCAACATATTGTGTCGAGTAGCTATCTTAGGCCGGTGAACCCAGCAAGGGTTAATGCCTATAGTGAAAAGCTAATGCTCGAGCAAAGGATCCACTCTTTTTTTTTTAGTTTTTTAAAATTTTGGAGAACCATGTCTCTTTGAGATCTGCTTAAACTTCAAAGAGAGGCTGCACACATGATCGATTCTCAATTCATTGGCTTAACATAGTTTGTTGAGTAACTAAAGCTCAGGTTAGTGAACCCGGCAAGGATTAACGCCTATATTCGAGATTTAATGCTCCAGCGAAGGATTCACAATTTTTTTAATTTTTCAAAATCTGGATAATTGTGCCCCTTTCATGGCCGAGTTAAACTCTGGGGAGAGATTTCGTATATGTCCGGTTGTCAAATCTCCCAAGTGTTTCACAAACGTTAATGCCTAGTTGATGATGCCCGAGTATGAACAGGAAATCCAAGCAGGGTCAAACTTAATTTCGACAATTATATATTTGGGCGTGCTAACATAACCATCCAACTTGCTTAAATTCTTATTACTAAACAGACTCTACTTCATTTTTTATTTAAACGTTACAAAAGTTTTAAGATGAGTATTTCATTATTTTAGTATCAAATTTGAACTGGTTGTGATGAATTTATGCTAAACGAGTACGGGCACCGTCGTCCCGACGGTTTGGTTTAAAAAAAATTAAAAATCAAACCAAATTATAAGTCATCTTTTTTAAAAATATGAAACTGTAAACCAAACTATTTTTTAAAATTTGAAACGGAATCAAACCGAACCGAACCGAATCGGACCGAACCAAACCGAACCGAACCACAGGGAGCGTACGGACATCTTATTCTGTTATATATATAGATTTGGGTGGCTAGCACCCTACAAACAATGACACTGATATACTATAGTTTTTATCACATCAGTATGCCTCGTATCATTAATTGACATTTATCATTAGCATTTTGTGATATTTTAGACTAAATTATACCTTCATCATTCCCAAGAACAGTTTTTTAAAAATGTTTATTGTATGGGTGTAATCATTCGGTTCGGTTTGGTTTTTAATGAAATTTCAAATCAAACCGTTCATATTGATTTAGAAGTTTTGAAACAAATCGAACCATCAGCTTTCCAAAGGCAAATTGAATCAAATCATATAATTCGACCCGGTTCGATTAAATTTTTTTATGAACTTTATTTGTTATTTATTTAATAAACATGAGTTGTTTTTATAAAATTAATTATATAAGGGTACATATTTATATTATATATTCAATTAAATTTATATATATCTAAATATAATGAATCTATTCGGTTTGATTTAGTTCGGTTCGGTTCAAAAAAATCAAAAATCAAACTCAATCACTAGTGGTTGATTTTACAAAAATTGAAATCGTAATCGAACCGCTAACACTTGAAATCAAATTGAACGTATCAATTTGGTTCGATTTGATTTTAGTCATATTGATTTTTATCCACACACTTAGTTTATTGTAGGCTAAAACAGTTTCATGAATCTGTAACATCATCCGGTGTTATTTATCATTTAGTGATATTTTAGGCTAAATTAACTTTTATCAATCTGGCTGGCTATCTTGTTGTCAATGGATGTTTATCGTAGATGATATATACTCGTAAACCGAACTGTAACACATATTTCTTATGGCGTCTGCGTGAAGCTTCTTAAGGAGAAAGGTTTCAAACAGACTATTCCAAGAGTAAGGGTTGGGGACGGCGTAGAGCCAACGAACGAGGCAACAACGGCTGCCCTGAGAAGGGTGGTGCACTTCTATTCAGCTCTGCAGGCTAGCGATGGCCACTGGCCGACCGAGAATAGCGGCCCTTTGTTTCATATGCCGCCATTTGTAATCAAATACAACTATGCCTCACACTTCAGCAGTACCTAGCCAATAAATATTGGTATGTTTCTTGCATTGTAAAAATGTGGTCTGTCTTGTAGGTCATGTTCCTATACGTCACCGGACATCTTGAGACCGTATTCTCAGCTGAACATCGCAAAGAAATGCTGCGCTACATTTACAATCACCAAGTGAAGCTGTCATATAAAACCAAAGACTTCATTTATGTTTTGTATATTTTCATACTTCCAAGCACCTAAATAAATTGTTTATATCAATTTCTCATATTCAGAACCAAGATGGTGGGTGGGGGTTGCACATTGAAGGCCGCAGCACTATGTTCTGCACAGCTCTGAACTACATAGCCATGCGCTTACTCGGGGAAGGACCTAACGGAGGGCAGGACGATGCAGTATCGAGAGCCAGACAATGGATTCATGACCGTGGTGGAGTCATTTACATACCATCTTGCGGAAAGGCTTGGCTCTCGGTATATACTGCACTTGTTTTACCTTAAGGTAACAATACTCTTGCATCCCTGGGACTAATCTTTTAAAATGCTGCTTCTGTTTGAAGGTTATGGGTTTATTCGACTGGTCTGGAACCGATCCCATTCCCCCAGAGTTGTGGCTTGTTCCTTCCTCTATTCCTCTGTCTCCTGGTTAGTGTTTTTTTTTTCTTTTTACTTTCCGTAGTCAAATGCTTACATGGATGATCCAGTCGATGATGCACAACATGCAGCCCAAATGTTCTGCGCAACTCGACTGGCATTCATGCCTATGTCATATTTATATGGTAAAAGATTCGTTGGGCCCATCACACCGCTCATTCTTCAGCTAAGGGAAGAGCTTCATACTATCCCTTACCATGAAATTTGCTGGTCAGAAGTTCGTCATTTGTGCTATGAGGTATACCAAAGCTGATTACAAATCAATTGGAAAAATGGAAAATAAAGAAAGACAGAAAACTAAACAAGAAAAATTTCTTTCTAATATATACAGGAAGATTGCTACTGCCCGCATTCGAGGATTCAGAACCTTTTATGGGATACCCTTTACCACACGACTGAGCCTCTCCTCGCTTGCTGGCCTTTCAAGTCTGTTAGGGAGAGAGCTCTTCGGACTGTGATGGACCACGTTCATTATGATGATGAGAATAGCAGATATCTCTCAGTTGGATCCTTCGAGAAGGTAATTAATTATGTGCAATAGAAATCATAGAACAATTGCATATCATCAACTATACCAGCAAACTGTATGAGTTTTCTGGACGAGTACGCTCTCTAATGAAACTTACTGTTGCAATACAAGGCACTGTGTATGCTTGCTTGTTGGGTTGAAGATCCTAATGGAGACTCTTTCAAGAAGCATCTTGCTAGAATACCAGATTATTTATGGCTTGCAGAAGATGGAATGAAGATTATGGTGATAACAACATACAGGATTTTACAAATGCTGAAAAGAAAAATTCATGGATTATTTAGCAATGGTTGACACATGAAATGCAATATTGCAGACTCCTGGATGTCAGTCATGGGAGGCAAGCTTAACAGTTCAAGCACTTCTCGCTAGCAGCCTCACTGAGGAGATTGGCGAGACACTAGCAAAGGCCCATGATTTTCTACAGAAGTCTCAGGTCAGTCGTCTTTATCTCTACTCTTGCAATGGGCCTTCTTTTTCAGTGATAGTAAAAACTATGCTTAGGAATGCTTGAAATTATTGCAGGTCACGGATAATCCTTCAGGCGACTTCAAAAGCATGTACCGTCACATTTCAAAGGGATCTTGGACATTTTCAGATAAAGACTATGGATGGCAAGTTTCTGACTGCACTGCAGAAGGTCTGAAGGTGAGTGAGTATTTCTTCAACTAGATACAATTGTTAGTACTAATTAGTCAGAGTCTTAAAGGAAATATTTTGGCGTTAGAGTTGTCTGCTGCTCTCTATGATGCCACCAGAAATTGTGGGCGAGAGAATGGAACCTCAAAAATTCTACGATGCAGTGAATGTTATACTCTCTCTGCAGGTACAATCTTAAGCTTAAATTGAGCTGCCACTTTGAAGTTATTGTTTATTTTTCTAACACACATTATTCGACAAATACAGAGCAAGAAAGGTGGAATATCTGCGTGGGAGCCAGCAAGTGCGCATGAGTGGCTGGAGGTAAGAACTTAACAGTTAACACCACAATATTCAACTAGCACCATCTACCATCATCTCCTTGGCCACTTTCTGGTGAAAACACTGCCTTGTTTCTTGAATAGTTGTTCAACCCAAGTGAGCTCTTCGCCGATGTTGTGATTGATCATGATTACATTGAGTGTACGTCCTCGGCTATACAAGCATTGTATCTTTTCAAGACTCTGTACCCTGACCACAGGAAAGACGAGATAAGAAATTCCGTCGAACAGGCAGCACAATTCATTCTAAACACTCAGAGGGCAGATGGATCATGGTGTGATTTTTGCGATAATTTAAGTATTCTTCTTTATGCTTCTCCTCAGCCGTCCAGATACGGATCAGTTTTTTATCTTTATTTTTTCAGGTATGGGAGCTGGGGAATTTGTTTCACATACGCTACATGGTTTGCGCTTGCCGGATTGGCAGCTCATGGGATGAATCACAGAAACTGTGCCGCGGTCCGTAGAGGTGTTGAGTTCTTGCTGAGGACGCAACTGGAAGATGGAGGCTGGGGTGAGAGCTATCGCTCATGCCCAGACATGGTACACCATCACCTCTCCGCTGTCTACTGAAGCTTAACTAACTATTTCCACTAGAAAAATGGCTGTGAGTATATATTTGAGGTGTCATGTGATTTATGAAATGCTTGAGACTTGATGACACAGAAATTCACGCCGCTTGACGGAAACAAATCTCATCTGGTGCAGACTTCATGGGCTTTGATGGGTTTGATTCATGCTGGACAGGTGAGCTCCACCGTCACCCCGGCATACTTTCACTTCCAAATAAAGAGTTAGCTACATGAATGAGATTGATTGCTAATAGAAAGTAGAATGTAACTAAATGTTTGCTTGGATGATGATCTTGTACTTGTCCAGGCAGACTTAGACCCCACTCCTCTTCATCGAGCGGCGAAGTTATTGATTAACTCGCAATTGGAGAGTGGCGAGTTCCCTCAACAGGTAGTCTGTCACATCCTTGGAAGGGGGTATGGCGGTGATTTATTGGTGCAAATTTTACAATAATGAGAAGAGAATTTTGTGTTTATGCAGGAAATAACCGGTATGTCGGGCAAGAACTGCACCTTGTTGTTTGGTTCCTACAGAAATATATTTCCATTATGGGCTCTTGCTGAATACAGAAGAATGGTCTTGGCACCTCAGCCTGACTGTTTTTGCTGACATTGGGTCTAAGTCTAATCACTTATGATCAGTGTGATAAAACTTAAGGACAAAAGAAATAAGAAAAATGTTGATGCCAAGAAATATATTACATATATTTAATGAATGTGTTTTGAGTGATATTACAAATGAAAGGAGAGGGGAGTATTTATACTCCCCGTATTTATACTCCCCCGTACATCATTATAACCACATGTGATTTGTGGTGATGAGTAAATGGAGAAATGTGAATCTAAGGAGACAAATACGGGTCATCAAGAGTTGTTGATGAACATTTCAACACTCCCCCTCAGCGACAACTCTCTCTCAATTCTGCACTTGAAATCATACCAAGCTATTTGCGGAACACTTTAAATTTTATACTAGTAAGACCTTTAGTGAAAATATCCGCTACCTGATCTGCTGTAGTTATATATTCCATCTTTATATCACCAAGCAAAACCTTCTCCCGTATATAATGATAATGAACTTCCACGTGTTTTGTTCTTGCATGAAACACTGGATTTTCAGCTAGCCGTATTGCTGATTGATTATCACAATATAACTTCACAGCATTTTCCACAGGGTGGTGCAAATCCTGTAATAATTGCTTTAACTATCAACTTTCTTGTACTGTCATTGCTGTTGCTCGATATTCAGCCTCCGTACTTGATAATGATACTGTTGGTTGTCTCTTACTACACCAAGTTATTACACCTGAACCAAGATTAAATGCATAACCCGTTGTGGAGCGTCTTGTATCATGATCACCAACATAATCGGCATCACAAGTGCCAGTCAATTCACATATAACTTCTCTCTTATATAAAAGGGGAAAAACCCAAAAGGGGTCCTGAACTATCACCACTTACTTAACTGCGGTCAGAACTACCACGATTTCCAAAAAGGGTGCAATGAAAAAAAAAATGGACTGATTTTCTAAATTAAAATTTACCATTACATTTCAAACCTAATATTATTATAAGACTTAGATTTGTGTGCGAAAATTACATCATTTGGTTATCAAAATACGTCGTTTCTTTATGTGCGCAAAATGATATAATTTATTTTGATAACCAAACGACGTAATTTTCGCACACAAATCTAAGTCTTATAATAATATTAGGTTAGGAATATAATGGTAAATTTTATTTTAGAAAATCAGTCCAATTTTTTTTCATCGCACCCTTTTTGGAAATCGTGGTAGTTCTGACCGCAATTAAGTAAGTGGTGTTAGTTCAGGGCCCCTTTTGGGTTTTATCCCTATATAAAATGTCATAATCAATGGTTCCGTTGATAAATCTCAAAATTCTTCGTGCAATCTCCAAGTGATTCTTTTTTGGATTTTGCATGTATTGACTAATAACTCCCACTACATATGTTATATCAGGTCTTGTAAGAGTGAGATATAACAAGCTTCCCACAATCTGTTTGTACATCATTGCAACTTCAGGATCTTTACTCTCAGCTGAGCATAGACGCGCATTAGCATCTATCGGCGTTGACATAGGCTTGCACTCTTGCATCCCATATTTTTTTAAAAGATCTTGAGAATATTTATGTTGGCACAGAAAGAGCCCCTCATTAGTTCTTTTCACTTCCAATCCTAGGAAGTGATGCAACTCTCCAAGTTCCTTCATCTAAAAATGAATTGAAAGGTTGGCTCTTATCTGTTGTATTTCTTGATCATCATCTCCTGCAATAATAAGATCATCCACATATACCAACACAACTGAAAGCTTTCCACTCTGAGCTTTCACAAACAAGCTAGAATCAGATGGAGCCATTGAGTAGCCATTACTCAATAAGACTTCTGCAATTTTCCCATACCAAGCTCTTGATACAATATCACCTCTCCGCTGTTTATTGAAAGTTAACAAACTATTTCCACTAGAAAAATGGCTGAGTATATATTTGAGACTTGATGACACAGAAATTTACGCCGCTTGACGGAAACAAATCCCATCCAGCGCAGACTTCATGGGCTTTGATGGGTTTGATTCATGCTGGACAGGTGAGCTCCACAGTCAACCCATCACACTTTCACTTCCAAATAAAGAGTTAGCTACATGAATGAGATTGATTGCTAATAGAAAGTAGAATGTAGCTAAATGTTTGCCTGGATGATGATCTTGTACTTATCCAGGCAGACTTAGACCCCACTCCTCTTCATCGAGCGGCGAAGTTATTGATTAACTCGCAATTGGAGAGTGGAGAGTTCCCTCAACAGGTAGTCTGGCACACCTTCGGAAGGGGGTATGGCGGTGATTTATTGGTGCAAATTTTACAATAAGGAGAAGAGAATTTTGTGTTGATGCAGGAAATAACCGGTATATCGGGCAAGAACTGCACCTTGTTGTTTGGTTCCTACAGAAATATATTTCCATTATGGGCTCTTGCTGAATACAGAAGAATGGTGTTGGTACCTCAGCTTGACTGTTCTTGCTGACATTGGGTCTAAGTCTAATCACTTATGATCAGTGTGGTTTCAAAATTTTAAATTTTGAGGTATGAAACAGATTCACACTTTCGCTCAATTGTGGTGTTGCACAGACGACAGGGAGTTTGATGAAGTTGAGTCGATTTTAGTTTAGTTTGATACAAAAGTTTGAGTTTAATGCCTCATATATTATGAATTTTTTTTAACATTTTTTATTTATTCTGATGGATTGTTGATGGGGAGTGAATTATAATGAGCTGTTTTGGGTTGTATTCGGATTACAAATTCAAATTTGGTTTCGTTTTGGGGTACAAAATTAAAATTTAGATTAAATAAAGAATATAATTTTTTTTTAAAAAAAAACAGTTTTTTTAATATGACAAAAAATATGTTAGGTTGGATTTGAAGGAATGGTAGTACCCAATGCCCCAATAAACTCATGTTACTAGAGGAATCACCAAAAGATGTATGAAGAAGACATATCTACTGTGTACAGAAATTCTTACAAATAAAGTTTAAACCTTCACCCAACACGACGACTAGGTAACAATAGTGACACTCATCCAAAGCCAATGTACGTCTCATAAAAAAGTTCTCATAATTACAACCAATCCACATAAATCACTACTATGATAAATGGGAATAATGTATATTTCAATATAATTTTGTTTTTTTTTGAGATTTGGGACACACTATTCTAGAGTAACTTTTGCAAATAGTGGACTCATTAATAGGAATCGAGCTGTGATACTTTTGCATATGAAGAGGGTGTCGTATCTCGAATTCATATCAATTTCTAGAATGAACACTCCAGGTGTTTTCCCTCCAGATTCACCCATTAAAAGCCACACATTTGAAATATGAATAATTTTAAATAAAATACAAAACTCAAGAAAAATAAGAAAATATTAAAAAAAATACTAGTTTGATTTACAAAAATTGTAATAATGAAAAAGTTATAAAATAATATATTTTCTAATTTTATCCATTAAAATAGTTATAGATGAATTTTATGAATATATGTACATGAGTAATGATTATATGTATGCAAGTGATGAATATGTGTATGAAAGTGATAAATATATGTATGAAAGTGTTGAATATGTGTATGCAAGTGATGAATATATGGATACAAGTAATGAATATGCGCATGCAAGTGATGGATATATGTATGAAAGTAATGATATGCAAGTGATGAATATAGATACGAAAGTGATTGATTTGTATATGCATGCGATGAATATAGATATGAAAGTGATTAATTTGTATATGCATCCGATGAATATATGTATGCAAGTGGTGAATATATGCTTGAAAGTGATGAATATGTATGAAAGTGATGAATATATGTATGCATGTGATGAACATATGTATGTAAGTGATGAGTATATTTATGTAAGATATATACAAATATATATATATATATATATATACACGTATATAAATACAGTGATGAATATGTGTATGAAAATGATGAATATATGTATGCAAGTGACGAGTATATGTTTGGAAGTGATAAATATGTATGCAAGTGATAAAAATAAAAGAAAACCCCCATTCGGCTCGCCAAATACGTAGCGAATTGTTTACTCACGGAGTCTTTTGACTCACCCACAATATTTAAATTCTCTTTTTAGATCAGTAGTCAGTAAGTTTCTACGGTGTTTCGATAGCAGCGAGCGATCTCTTCGGTACGGTGCCATCCAGCTTTCAGTCGTTTTATCCAGTGGAGTCAGCAATCCTGTTCCTTCTTTATTTCCACTACTCATTATTTGTTAGTAGTCGCTCCGATGTATTCGGACAGGATCCTGAGTATAACTTGGAATAGTTTTAATTTTTAATGTTATTTTATTTAGTCAGTATGTTGAACATCTGACTTAGACTTTTCTTCGTTGAAGCTTATTTGACTGAAAGTCAAAAGACAAGTCAAACACATCGCGATCCACTTTTTTTTTTTTTGATTGTGACATTTTCGCTCGTCAAGGAGAACAAATGTTAAGGAGAAGTTTTTATTAAACTATGTTACATGGTTGAGATGAGCACTTCTTTCTTATTATATTCTAGTTGAGAGTCTATTTATGAATCACTTTTCTCGTTCTTTCAATAAAATTTGGCGTATGTGCTCAAACTATACTAAACTTATGATCTCTTAGGTGGCTGTCAACATCTCTTGTCAAATTATGTCTCCATTTCAGATTGCGGGGCTCGCAAAAATTATATTGAAACTATCAAGCCCAAACAACTTAAGCAATATACTGTGAGACTGAAGTTGCAAGATTTCAATGTATTTATTTAAAATTTTTTGTTTATGGAAAAATCAAAGAAAAAATGGATGAAAGCAATTTGTGGGCATGCCAAAATTTTTGTAGCAAGCCTACGCATGAAAATTTTGTGAATGAAAAAAACGGACTTTTAACTGAGAATAAGTTTGATGCTTCAAAAAAAGTTTATCTTTTAAATCTAAATATTTTGAATCGAAAAAGTATAAAAAAGCTACAATTTGCAAGCAAAACTATGGAAATAAGAAGAATGTTGGATTTGCTCTATTGGGGAACTAATAACTAGTCTACAATTGTAAGAAGATGGAGAGCCCTGAAAATATGTAGAATACTGGATCGATTTATATAGAATTGCATGTGTAGAGTGCATTCTGTATTCTTCAACTAAGGTCTCCAGGTTACTGTTGGCTTCCACACTCCGTCTACATCTCTCCTTTTCGTCTTCGCTTACAAGACAAGTCTTTTTCTAAAAAAAAGTCATCGGATCGCTCCACTAACTGCTGCTAATTATTTGATTGGGTCTTCGTCTTGGTTGGGTTTATTTGCGAGGTGGAACATTAGATTATGTTGCATCAGTACTACACAGAAGCATTACGACGTCGTTTATCTGATGTTTAAGAAGATGTTTCAAAAGCGCCTTTTAATCCATCATCATAGAAAGTAAAGAGTCAAAAGTGTCATTTAAAATTAAACATTAAATGACGCTTGCACTTAAAAAGCACCGAATTAAGCTTCCTAATCGACGGTGCTTTTGGATGAAAAAGTGTCGTCTTAAGTTTAACTACAGACGCTTTTGGATAAAAAGCACCATCTAAAGTTTCACAACAGAAGGCGCATCTAGATAAAAAGCGCCGTCTAAAATTTCATAGCAGACGACACTTTTTATCTAGAAGCGTCATCTTACGTTTGAAATTTAGACGACGCTTTCATTAATAATTATTATTTTTTTACGAGACTATGATGGCAGTTTCGGTGAACAAACGCCGTTCATTATATTATTTTTTTATTATGTGTTACTTGACAAGGCGTTTTCTACTTCAAGGTGCTTTGTAAAGTATTTTTTATATATCTGGTTCGTTTACAATACTACCCACCAATGGATGATGATTGATTTCAAGTTTGGCTTTGAGTGAGACTGATGTGTATAGATTTCATCTGTACACATTAGTTTAACTCATATCTAAGCTTGAAATCTCGGAAGGTGACAGAAGTCAATCATCATTCGTCGGTGGGTAGTCATCAATCTCAACCACGACAGTGTTGAACACCCTCAATAAAAATTTGTGCTCCTCTTGTACATGACGGAAGAAGATTACATGTCCAAAGCACAAACTAATACGAGATGCAAACTGACAAGAATTACGAACTGACATACTAGACTCTTTAGCCACGAAAACTTACGAAGATGCAAAATTGACTTAACTATATGAGACGAAGGATGACCAAACTGAACATGTCACTATTCCCTGATAACGGTGGTGCTCATAAAAGTTTGCTTGATAAACTCGACATCTGATTGCTTGATGAGGTAGAGACCAAAGTCATATCTTTCTTCCATAATTTTTCTTCTCGGCTCCCGATCCTTGATGATAAAATAATCAGAATGAAATTTATAGAAGACGTTATTTTCATGAGTCATCTTATGAACTAAAATAAAGCTTTTCGAATTTTAAGAACATGAAGAAAATTATTTAGAGAAGGAGTTTTAGTAGTACTATTAATAGAATAATGACCAACATGCTAATTTTGTAAACCTGCTCTGCTGCCGACTTAAATATTTTCATCTCCATGATATCTTTCGCGGATGGCAAGACGATTAATATCACTTACTATGTGATCCATCGCTCCCATATCATTGTAACAGTTGGTGTCGACTTTATAGGAGGTAGAGGCCAAAGCAGCTGATGTGTATTCTTAGTCATCCATCCTGTACCAGCACTTGATGGCCGTACGACTCTCCTTGTTACAAATTTGGCATCGTGAAAGAGTGTTTTTCCATCTCAACCAGCACCGTTAGAGGAACCCCACCGCCACCAGTGGGCTGGCTATAGCCGCAACTAGAGGGACGACCATGACCCCTCTATTGACCACCATGCTCGGTGAAGTTGATCAAGAATCTTGTTTGCAGTTGGAGTTCACCATGGGGTTATATATGTCGAGCTTCAATCACCATCGAATGTGCATACACACCCAACGAGATGGATGACGTGTTCATCATCACGGTAGTGACAAAAACATCATAATCTGGACCGAGACTCATCAAAAAGTAAGTGATCATCTCATCATCACAAAGAGGTGCGCCAATAGCGGTCAAGTTGGACGCCAACCCCTTGATCTTACGGAAGTAGTCAGAAATAGAAAGATCATGCTTCTTGGTCATAGCGAACTCAACACGAGTTTAAACGACACGAGCACATGTCCGCTCTAGTATGCCCAATGCCTCCTTAGACATGATGATGGATACACCATCTTGAAGGATTTCCTTACTGACAGAGGAAAGAAGGGCATTAAGGACATGTTGAATCTGATCGTATTGTGGGTCATTAGCCGGATTGGGTACATGATCAGCGCCTATAATCATTGATGCAGCAACAAGTCAGAGAGGTGCCAAAGTAGATCCATCTACGTAGTTTAGAAATTTTGCGGTGCAAGGGTATGAAGAATTTGGGGATACCGGAGAATAAAGTTGGGCTCGTCGAGACAGATGGTGATGGCATGGTGGATAGGAACCGAAGCGAATGTGGTGGAGAAAAGGGTGATGGAGGAAGAATGTATTTTCAGATAAAAACTCAAGGTTCTGATACCATGTAAGTATATTGGTGTAGGATGACCTCGTATGGTCTTGATCTCAACTATATATATGAGATTGAGTACAAAATTAAAATGAGAAAAAAAAAGGAAAACTAAGAGTCCCGAATGGAATGAGACGAAATATGGAAATCACGAGTTCCGAATGGAATGAGAAGAGATATGAAAAATTAATAAGTGTAAATTAATTTTATCTTTAACAATCATTACTCACTCAACATACATAAATAATATAATATATAATCTAAAGCATATATATGCTTTAGATTGCATAAGATAATTGTTCAACACATATAAGAAAGTAGTTCTTAAAATAAAATCTCAAATGAGATAAGTTGACCGGCAAAATGTGGAAGTTGAAGATAGGTGAACGGAAAGACAAGTCATATTTCCTCAACACCAACAATTACGTAGGGAGGCGGGTATGAGAGTTTGACCCTCATGTCAGAACAACACAGAGTGGGCCGATATGCGATATTGAAGCTGCCCCTTCTAAGCTTTAAACTGATCCGAAACAATTTCAGTGCAAGTTCAAATCTCATTTTCATATGCAACTGCATGCCAATTATACTACGCATGCTACATAAAAAAATAAATAAACGCCAAACTTCATGATGCTAATAACAAGTACGTAGTATTTGTGAGAGATAAGTGTTAGCTAGTCCCAATACACATAAAACTAAAGAGTCAAAGTCGCATTCATGAAATATTAATGGATGATAGGATTGAATTTGATAACTTGAGGACTCTGGGTAAAATAAAATTTTGAGATCTTTACAAATACAATCAAGTGGTCGATCATGGTCTCAGTGAGGCTCAACGCATGAGTTGCGCTGTCTACGTTATTTTACCACTGCACCCAACAAGGCTCAACTTATTTTGTCAAAGTAATGAAAGACCTTAACACATATATACAAGAGCTAATGCTTGAATGAAGGATTTGTAGTATTTGATTTTTGAAATTTGGAGAACAGTGTCTATTTGAGACAAACTTAAACTTCGAGGAGCGGCTTTACACATGCCTAACTGTCGAACCTCTCAACTGCTTCACCAGCATTAATACTAAGTTGATGAAGCCAGGATTGAAACTCAAGACTAAGGTGGATCAGTATCAAGAACCCAACTCGCTGCAAGCTCAACTACCCATGATCAATAAATATGAAAAATCTATTGCAATGTCTTGTTATTTTATATATAATACTCTCTCCATTTCACTAATTTCTAGTCGATGTGGGTTAATTAATGACATTTAATTTTTTTTGTCAATGTCCCACATCACCCAAATTCTTTATTAGTTTAAGTTTTTATAGTTATATATTTAAAAGTCATGTGAGTACATTTGTAATGATACCATCAAATCGCAAAGCATTTGACTGAGCGGCTAATGCTTAGGTCATGACTCTCACATGGCCTTTCACAAGGCTTAACATATATTGTTGAGAGGTCAATGCTTAGATCAATACTGTTAGTTAGGGCTACAAATGAGTCAATGTACTCACGAAAGAGTCGCGAACAAGTTAGTTTGGTCAAAGCCCAATCACAAAGTTGGTTCATTACCGAATGAGTGGTGCTCGATTCTAAAAACCAAGCTCATTCATCAAACGAGCCAAGGATGAGCAAACTAACTCAGGTCGTAGAAGCTCATGAACAAATTTTTTTATAATCAAATAAGTAATGTATTACCGTAATCACGATTAACATTTCTCAAGTACATGCAAATGCGAGATGATCTCAGATAATTACTGCACTATAAAACAAAGGTTGGCTGGATGATTTGCTGAGAACCCGTGCGTGTGGACAGCTGAGAAAAATATATTTATTTTTTTTATCAGAAACTCAGATATTACAATCTTTGTCAGTATTGTGTGACAAAACTACAACGATTGGCCACACTAAGAAGCAAAAGTTGTGTATTAATAACACATGCTTCAGTTCGTTTTGAAAAAAATAACCTTTCAAAAATGGGGAGGCAAACGTATTTCTACATGAGCTTTTTGGGTCGTCACGACTGAATTTTCTTCTTCGTCATAGACGTTATTTGGTATCTTTAAGATTCTGTGGACATTTATTAGGTGTGATGTTGAGGCGACAAATCCCACTGGATGAATCCGGAAAGATCAATCAATCTTGTGTTTAACTCATTAGTTGCCAGCTCTCTTCAAGTATGCTAAAATGCCGAGCACAGTGGGTAGAGCAGTTCCAGCAGCTATAGTGTTGTATGTCGACTTCCATGTCACATGAACCCGGTTTACACTGCACGAGTAAGGGTTTGTTTTGTTGCACTTATTGAGCTCTATTCAGAAATGATCTCTTAATGTATTAAGTGAACCAACTTTTTATTTTTTTAAACTTAATATTTTTTCATAAAGTCTGAATCATATCTCATTGGTTTTACCTTTTATTTATTTAAGAGGCACAGAACAACAACAAAAGTAAAAATAAAATTGATCAAATTCGAAAACCTCGAGGAGAAAGCGACTCCTGCGTTCAAAGCCGTGGAGAAAGCCTCTTGCTTTCAAAGTTCCTCACTTCAGCAGCAAATCAAGGCCAAAGCGATTCAGATTCAACCTGCAATAATTACCAGAACAGAGATTGTTATACGTAGCCTATTCCGTCTTTTGTGATATGTTTTAAGTTTACTTCAAATTGTCCTCTGATTCCACGTTGCTTCTATGGATAACAAGCCAAGCCTCAATTAAACCTGTCTCATTGATTTCAGGTTGCAAAGTAAGCATCTGACATGGTGCTTGCAGATGATAATTTCAGACACGATAGTTGTTGTTGTTGGTGAAGGAAGATTCATTTACAACAACATGAAGGCCTTTATCAGGTAGTTACTTGGGAAAATATATGAGAATTATTTTTTTCACAAAGTCACTAGCTTGGCTGAGCATTGTTGGGAATTCAGTTCCATCTAAAAGTTTCATGAGGATTGATTGCTCAACGGCTCTTGTGGGTTATTCTTGTAACTGATGGACCACCAGCAACTGCTTTAGGTTTCAATCCACCAGACAAGGAGATAATGAAGGAACCTCCCAGGAGAAGCCATGATTCATTGATCACTCCCTAGATTTTATTCCGCTATCTGGTAGAAGTTCTATTTCTATGTTGTATTCTGCATCAATTTTATTCCCTGGCACAAGTGATTGGGCTCTATGCTGGAGTAGCCACTATAGGAATTTTTATCATTTGATCTACACAACAATCCTTTATGGGCATCGAGCTGAGTGGAGATGGACACAGTTTGGTCACCTACTCCCTTCTGGCCGACTGGGCTCTATGCCCATCTTGAAACAACTTCTCAGCTTCACCATTCACGGCCGGTTCTCAAGTCTTCAATTTCGACTCCAACCCATGGGACTACTTCCAGGGTGGAAAAATAAAAGCCACCACTGTATCCTTATCCGTATTGGTTGCCATTGAAATGTTCAACTCCCTCAATGCCCTCTCTTCAGATGGCAGTCTACTAACGATGGCCCCGTGGGTTAACTCATGGCCATGTCAGTTTCATTGGGCCTACACTTTGTAATCTTGTACGTCTCATTGTAAATTATTCAGCATTCAAATGTGTTATAAAGTGATTTATCAAATAAAAGTAAATCATTCACCAATCAGCATTCAGATATAGTTTGATGGGTGGTTTGGCCATTCAGATTCTCATACATTATTCAACATTCAGCTCTTAATTTTACAGAACGGCACCTAAGTATTTCTCTTTTCTATCAAATAATCATGCCAAATATGCAACTTTTTCCAAAGTTTGAAAGTTAGAAAATAGAGTTACTTGATTATGCCTTCAAAAACTAAGGTGTGGAATTGCACAACTTTCTAAACCATTTCTATATATTATGTAAGTGAGCGCATATTTTATATAATGTTGGAGTTGCATGGGCTAACTTCACAAGCCTAGCACATAGGTTCATAATTTAATTTAGGGTAAAGTACAAAAAAGGGGTATGTACTATACTCAATTTAAAAATCACGGTCGAAACTTTCAAAATTTAAAATTTCAGGTTTTTTTATTTTTTCGGGGTTGTATTGTAACTTTCAATTCTAAGTCCCGCCTATCATAAATTATTGAAATTTGTTGGTGAAATTTGTTGGTTTGTGAAATTTGTCAGTGAGTTCCAGCATTATATATCAGCAATTAAAATGGATAAATGATATATGATATATTGAATTATCTATATACGTTATATATTTGTCGAATTAGAACAGTAAAAAGACATGTAGCAGACGGCTGCCACAAACTGTCGATTGAGTGTTGTTGTCATTTTTTTCCTCAAAATCAAACTGTTAAAACTTCAAATGTCGAGGGTTTCTATAATTTATGATAGGCAGGACTTAGTATTGAAAGTTACAATACAACCCCGAAAAAATAAAAAAACCTGAAATTTTAAATTTTGAAAGTTTCGACCGTGATTTTTAATTGGGTATAGTACATACCCCTTTTTTGTACTTTACCCTTTAATTTATTCAACTTTGAATACAATTTATTTAAATTAGTCGTCTGTTTGATCACTAATGGCTTGATAACTAGTCCCCCTATCCTCTTTTACATGTTACTTAACTGAATTTTTTTGTCCGTTTTTACTTGTCACTTAATAATTTTCAATGCATATTTAATATCAACAACTACCTTAAAACATCAAACAGTAATCACTTCTTTATCATAATCAATACAAAAATCATTCATCACCAGTAATAATCTATCAATTTTACTTTTTACACGAATTTTTTAAAAAAACACTAACCACCCACTCATTAAATTTGTCAACCATTAGCATTAACTTCACCTTAATCTACTCAAATTAACCTTAAACGACATGTATTAGAAGACGAAGAAAGTATCATTTAAGTTGATTGAAGAGATTACTAATCGAGCCGAGTTAAATTTTTCTAATGCATTATAAATGAGTTAAATTGGAGCCGAGCTTGAGGTTGGAAAAATTTAAATACAAGTATCTTTTCGTTTATCCGGATTGTAAAGGAAATGTGTTTTTCTATTTCAGTGACTAAGTTGGATTCGAAGTTCTTTGTGAATTTCTATTCTGAGAGAATCTCTAGTCTTTGAAAATATTTCTACTTCCTTAGCTCATGAGTTTGGGTCTACTATTTTTTTTGGGATATTAAATTTCTCTTCAGATGTGAGGTTTGCTCTTTGATTAGACGCTGGTCATACCCTTTTCTACAAAATCTCTTAAAATATCTCATTTAGTTTGTTTTGCCTTTTGTATTATTTTTTTGTTTCGGGGTTGGTGTCATCCCCTTAGCTTTGTGCTTTTATATTTTTTTTCTTAGATATATGAACCGTTTTCTGTATAGCCATGATTCACACTTTTTAGCTCATATCTTATAAATTTAATGGGGTCGTCTTTTTTTTAAAATAAAAATAAAAATTAATCCAAATATATGATACTGTTCATCTATAAAATATTTATATTTAGTGTTTTATGCCTCTCTCTAGCGTAGCATACAAATTACAAGATATTAATAACAGCTCTTGCCAAATTTAATTAAATAATTTCCAATATAATTTAAATCACTGAATATGTATTTTATTTTATAGATTGTTAACTGTTAGTCTGTTATGCTTCCGGGTCCTAATTCATATACAAATTCGCTACAAATGATATTTTTTTTCCAATTTGTCCAAATCCCACAACTTAATTTCAACTATATATTGTTTCAGTTTTACCTCCATTAATAAAATTGAGAATGATATTGACCGTTTGTTTTAGGTTGTGCTTGGTGTAGGGAAAATTGAAGGAAAATGAAAATTTGAAGGAAAATGAGATAGAATCCGTTGTTTAGTTTAGGAAAAATTGGAGATGGAAAATTTGAAAGAAATTTTTATTTAATTTAGAGAATGTTTTACTACTTTATATAAAATTTTCCACTCCAAACCAAACAAGGAGAAAACATGATGAATTTTAAAATAAATTTATTTTTCCTCATATTTTTCTTTCTCTATACCTTTCCTCAAACCAAACACAGTCTTAAAGAAACCGAAAATGACATTCCTGCTATGCTCAGAAGTGATCTTGCATGCATATGTTATCACAACAAATAAGAATGTCATTTTTTATTTTTTCTAAGCCAAGCGTCAATGTCGTTTTTCATTTTGTAAATTGAATCAAAATCGAAAATATAATAGACAAGCATTGAAATTAAATGAAAAATATAATTTACATTAAAAAATAATAATTAAATGAAGCCCGAGGTAAACCTAGAAAGGGGCGTCACCCGATTGATGGGCACTGGCAGCTCCGCCTCTGTCCATCGCTTGTAAGCTCATCTCAGCTGACCGGCTTCCAGCCAGTATTCCGGTCAGCTTCGTGCCAGCCAAATCCGAGCCCTAATTTCACCTTTTAGGTTAGGCAACCTCTTCTTTTCATCTCTTTTGATTGCGCTTTGATTTTTATACCAATTTCTCTTCCGTACAGAAATTTCTTCACACAGAATTTTTTTTTCCCGTTGTTATATATAAATTTTTGTGTATATTTTTGCTTATTGATATTGGAGCTTAAGATATTTGTATATGGTGTTGTTACAGTTTTTGCAGTTAATCTTCAGGGGTTCAATTTTATTTGGGAACTGATGTGTAGTAGCATATTTCTGATCACAGGGAAAATGGCTTCCAAAGGTGCAAATGCATTGCTGTCCAGGGCAAGCAGAATAAGAGCAAAGTTGCAAGCTTTAGAAGCCAGCACTTTGATAGTTGAAGATGTTTCCCACCAGCACGCCGGCCACGCCGCAGTCAAGGATGGGGCAGAAGAGACACATTTCAATGTTAAGATTGTGTCGGAGAAGTTTAGTGGACAGAGCCTGGTCAAACGGCACCAGATGGTTTATGGGTTGTTAAAAGATGAGCTACAATCAGGGCTGCACGCACTCTCCATTGTCGCAGAGACACCCCTTGAAGCTCTAGAGAAATAACGATTTGACTGAGAGTTTTTATTTATGATACACCATATCTGCATTCTACCTGTCCAAAAATTGGAGTAATACTATCTGACTTGTTTCGATGATATCGGTTTTGTAGTCTGTTTTTCGTGCTGTCGGTCTCAATCTGGGAGCTGGGAGTCGAACTCTGGTGGTCCGAAAATTGGCAATAATAAGAAAATCCTTGAGTTTTCGAATCAGATGCTTCATACATTGAAATTTCTTAGTTTGTTTCATTGATGCAATCCTTGAATCTATTTGCTTCTGGTTTGATGTGATCCATTAGGTAAGTAAGGTCTCTATGCTACGTATTAGATTGAGTATTATGTGTGTGATTGAGAAGACAGATTAGGTGAAGTCATTTCATTTGTGGATGCTTTGTCGACCTCCCACCTTCAGCAACTTCATGTTAGATGCTGATCAAAATAAATTTCATATATATATATATATAGAATGAGGTTCAATTGAGAACCCCAAATCCAGGTGAGAATTGAGAACTCAATCTGTACTGTTGGATGAGATGATCTAATGGCTGGGAGGGTGGACATGTGTCAAGACACAAGACACAACACGCATCTAGAAAACACAAGACACAACACGCATCTAGAAAACACAAGACACAAGATATAACACGTCATTTTTGCCTTGAATTTTCAGTTCTCACTAGATTTGTGGTTCTCAGTGGAACCGCCCATATATATATATATATATAGGGAGTGGATCATATGCAAACCGATTTGGATATGTTAACTGTGAACTATTTATATCATTTGATCTTTAACAATCCAACGATCAAATTTAAATGTGTTTTTATTATTTAAAATCTTATTTATATATTATTTCCTTAATTGTAGCATCCAACATTATCTTATTTATTGACCTGATTTCTCGGTCAACCCTATTTAATTTTATATAATCACAACATTTAATTTCCTTAATTGGTTGAATGCTATGACGGTCTATGCGATGCTTCAACTTGCGCCGCTCGAAGAGGAGAAGGAAGCTGATGGTTATTTCGTGTTGGTGCACGTCTGGGTTTCTGGATCGTTGGTGCACATTTGTGTTTCGATTTTCAATTGGTGCACATTTTGGGTTTCTAAGTTGTTGTGGGGTTTGGTAATGGTGCACGTCCCAATTTAAAGTTTTTAAATAGTTTCTTAATGGTTCATGTCTGTATTTCAAAATTTTATTTTTATTTTTAATAGTGTATACCTGAGTTGTATGGTTTATATATTAAAAGAGGTCTAAAATTATAGTGCACAATTTTTTGAATGAAATATGTATGTGCACCATACGTGTAATTTACATATTGAATATGCACATTCAAATTGTGGTGCACATATTGAATTTGCACATTTTAAATGATAATGTATTGAATTTACATACTACTAAAAATGTGCACCGCACATATATCTTCAGTGCATAGTGATTGTGCACTAAAAGATTTAAAAAATCCAAATATTTGAAGCACGAAAAAATGCACCTATGCACCATCAAATCTGAATGACCCATTGATTTTATGATAAAAGACGAAATGGATAAAAAATAAACGTAATTGCAGGAGGATAAGAGATTTCCTCATAAATAAGAGATCGGTTAATAAATGAGATAGACATTAAAAACTTAAGTAATAAATTTCTATATAATCTAACTCATTGGATGCATCACAAACGTAAGGTTCAGATTAGTTCACAGTTTAAATATTCATATTGGTTTTCACGAGATCCGCCCTATATATATAACCTTCTTAAATTGAGAACCGTTGTGGACAAACGTGGACCAATCATTTTATTTCCTTTTTAAAGTTTTATTTATTACACATTTTTAATTATCTGAAACTGATATTAATTAATCTAATCATCCTTATTATTTAGTTTCCTTTTACGTTTTAGTCACACACTTATTAAATTTATTGTTTTGGTAACGAAATCACCCTTAATCACCTAATTCATGTTGCTGCATAAATCACTCAAAACATATTCAATTGGAGTATCTCTCCTCCTCCATCCAGCACTTTCGTTTGTGAGTCGTCCTCAGATTGATGTACAAATCAAGTAGAGGTTCACTATTGCAATGTGTTCACCACTTGGAGGTTCACTGCTTAAATCACTATTCAATATGTTCACCACTTAGGTTCACTGTTGCAATATGTTCACCACATGGAGGTTCACTGATCAAAAAAATTATAAAAATATAAAAAAGTATAGTCCGAAAATGTTCACTATTCATATTCCTCAAAAATCTATAAATTAGAAAAAAAATCTAGACAACAAAAATCCGGTAAATCAAATAAAAAACAAAATCTCAAAATTGCAAGTAAATCTATTTCATAATAAATAATAAATGAATCTCATATGATTAATAAAGAATAATAAATAAACTCAAAAAAGAAAACCATATAATTAATACATTACTGTTTCATGTAAATAATGATTGGTCCAGAATTGTCCACAATTGTTCTCAACTCAAGGAGGTTCTCAACTTAAGAAGGTTCACAACGGATCCCTCTCATATATATATATATATATATATATAGTTGCTACTCCTTGAATACTTTGGATTTTGGACTCGAGCACTTAGACTTTTAATGTTAGACATATATGCCGGCACTGGTAGGCCATCCCCGTTCGTACGAACTTACAAATAGATTTATCTCATGTTATATGAGATTTGTGTGTTGTCACCGTACTTACGGTTTGAACTACTTAGAATTTTCAAAACTATAAAAATACAGAATGTCTTGACTTCTTTCTATGAGGTTGTACAATTGCATGGAGTTATTGGCAATGGAGACTCAAATTCAATAACGGTTGTGTTTCACAAGCATCAGAAGACACGTAAACTTTCATCATTCAATATGAAACCTTGTAATGACAGACACATATATAAACTTGATATCTGATGATATTATAAAAACAGAAGAGAAGGAAGAAGATGGAGAACAAAAGTCATTACTATACAATAAAAATGTGCATGTTGAGATGGTCATTTTCCAAAGAAAACACATGCTAAAGTTATGCCTCAGATTACAAGGAAAAAGAGGTCTCAAGATCTTTTGTAGCCCAATTTTATCTGAAATATATACAAGTCAACTATATGTTGTTTATCAATTTGTCTTCTCATTTAGAAGTATTATGGCCTTTTTTAATGGACATGTGAATGGTTTGACTCATCATCATGTTAAAATACTAAAAGCCTTTTTAAACTATCGTAGCTTCCATGATTTGTTGTTCAAACTATCCAAAATTTCAAAAATACATAATATGCTAACTTCTTGGTATAAGATCCATGTTCATCACTCAAATATGGAAACCTTTTCATGGCATACACGGATAAACCTAGTACGTGATGGTAATATAGAAACAGAAGAGGGACAAGAAGATGGAGAGCATGTGTCATTACTATGAAACAGAAGTGTGCATGCTGAGATGGACATTTTCCAGAGAAAACTCATGCTTGAGTTTTGCCTTGGATTACAAGGATAAGAAGGCTCAGTATGTTTTAGAGTCCGATTTTATCTAAAATATATACAAATCAGATATATCAAATTGTTTATCTTGTTTAAAAGTGCTATGGCCTTTTTTAGTGGACAAGTGAATATTTTTGTTAAAATACTAAAAGTGTTTTCAAATTATCATCGCTACTCAACTTATGATTCGAACTATCTGAATTGTCAAAAATACAAAAATAAAGAACGTCCTTTTTTGTGATGAGTTTGTACAATTGCATGTAATTACAGGTAATGGGGACTCAAATTCAAAAATTATTCTGATTCCCAAGCTTCACAAGACACGTTCATTTTCATCCTTCAGATATGAAAACCTTGTCGTGAGTCCTAACATACACATGGATGAACTTGTTATGTTGTGGTAAAATTGGAGCAGGAGAGGAACAAGTAGATGGAGAACAAATTTCATTACTACGTAACAAAATTTAACATATTGAGAGATAATTTCCGAAGAAAACCCATGCTTGATTTTTGCCTCAGATTACAAGTAAAAGGAGGTCTCGAGATCTTTTAGAGTCCAAATATTACCTAAAATATATACGAATCCAGTACAAAAATTAGTGTATACTCCGGTCATCATTTTGGCAGAGAAATAGGTCGGAAATTTGCTGAAAATTCATTTTAGTATAATTTTGACCGGAACGGCGCTGCCGATAAATATTTGTGAACAATTTCTGACCTAATCTCCGTCCTTTTTCTCATGCAGTTTGCCTCATGTTTGCGGCATTTAGATATTTTGCATTTTCCGACCTGCTTTCTATCACTTTCTGATCAACCAATAATTCTTTTCTGATCCCTTATCGGTAGTTGGACATGTAGGTAATTTCCAGTCAAACATATATCTTTTTTTTAAAAAAATATTTAATGATTTAGATTGTAAAAAAATTTATAATCATGTTTCCTTACTAGGCTTTGCTCGTTACATAAATGTGACATTTTAATAAAAAAATATAATACCAAATATCAATATTTTATAAAATTTAGTTCATGTAATTCATAAACTACACTTCGAATTACAAGTTCGATAGGGCATCCGGAGGCGGTCAGACTTTCGTGAGCTGTGATCCTGACTGTTTATTTCACTTATGAAGTGTTTAACTTTAGTGACTTCACTATGATGTCACGATCTTTGATTCCTACAAAGTGAGTTAAAATTTATTTTTAGTAGTGATTTGAACTTAATCAACAGTGAAGAATGGGTTTAAATGAACGGAAACGAGCTCCATATTTATTGATTGTGTATATCATTTTATTCATTGAACTCTCATATTATTATGATACACTGTTCGAGATGAATAAATTCTTAGTGTAGAGCATTTTGATAGAGTAATAATTTATCCTATTTAAAATATCCATAAATATGATATTTGACTCATTTTCAGGTAATTATGAGTAATTTATAATTAATTTTATCTCTTATTGATTAAGTATGGAGAAAAATGACTAAAAGAATGCAAATCAGGTCAAATTTAGAAGAAAAATCAACATTGACTAATTACATGAAGCGTTAGGCACATCAAATTTTTCTCAAAATTACTGGTAAATGAACTGTGTCCACCTAAAAATCCCTCATCTAGCACACTCTCTTCCCCAAATCAGTTAATTCAAATTCTGATCAGTGGCAAATTTTTGCTTTTATTTTTTCTCGGTTAACTTTATTTATTATAGCAGCAAATTTTTATTTTGAATTTTAGACTTTTGTTGACAGGTGATTCTTTTAGTATGCAGCAACTAATATGAACTTTGTTTTTTTTCCCCCAAAAAACTACAACCGATCATGAACCCATGTAGAACAAATATTGAATTGTACCTTATATTTTTTATAATTAAATAAACTTTGATTTTTTTTTTAAAAAAAAAACATCATTTCAATCTATATATTAAATAAAATATAAAAAATGGATTTGAATCGTGCAATTACAAAACAAAAATGAAAGACAAGTAGGTGTGAAATAGTAGGCAATCGAGTTTGATTAGAGGATGCAAAACACGTTACAACTCAGTTGAAAAATTAAAATTATATACCGCCGCACACCCATGTCACGTTTCAAACTACGGCCATGCAATTGGGTTCTAAGAAAGATCTGCTTGGAGCACCACCCGCCCACTCAAGACATTTTTTTTTGTCTTTACATAGACAGCTAAAATTCTCAGAAAACCAATCTGCAAACACATGATTTTAATTTACCAGGCTAGATGATCTATCTATCATCTACATGTGGGTCACAGATCAAGATCCTCAAAGTTCATGCCAACGCACATCAAGGCATGATTCATATTCGATTTGCAGTGTTTGTATTAAACTAGTGATTCTTCACAATGAACTGCACTTCCTTAGATGCTAGTAATAAGTTCTCCCGTTTGGCTGTTTTTCGTTATTCGCAAAGCCAGTATAAGCATCAAATATAATCCTTCAAAATGTTCCTCCTTCACATCCCCAACTGGCATAGATTCACAGTTTTCCTAACACTACAGTCTGTTTATCTGCTGCAATTTTCAACTTCTCCTTTTTCAATCATGTTGAAAACAATCCAGATGAGGCAACCACTACTTAGGGAGGGAATTGACTTTGGAGAATAAACCGAGTACATAGATCGACTAAATTTCAAAATAGGATGATCAGTAGATTGGTGGCCCGTTCAGTTCACTCAATAACTACCAAGTCGCTAACTCAGTTTCAACGCTTAGTATCTCAAACTTAAGACCAACTCCACAAACAATCAAAAAGAGGAATATTTTAAATGTAAGAGACATTAAAAAGGAAACACAGAACCTCAAATACAGCCTCTCAAAAAACTGAGAAGAGCACATTAAATGTGGAGATAAGGAAAAAACAAAATGAGCATATATTTTTCAACTACAAAGTTCATTATATGCTATCCCTTTCAAAGATTTTTAAATTTTTTCAAAAGATCCTGTAGTCAAAATAAGTCATTTACCTATCCTGTAAAAACTTTCCAGACATTTGTAAGCGCATCCATCCATTGTTCACACTCAAATCAAACATTTACACTTGGACAAGACCAGCGACCAAGATTCCAGGAGATTTTCCACCTGACAGTATAATGATAACAATTGGCCAAGTGTCAGGCAGAAAGATTTTAATAAGTTTCCATACACAACCAAGAACATTACTAACTCAAGCGCAACATGGAGATCATGGGAGAAAACAACATAGATGAAACCTTCATTCAAGTAAAGCATTTAAAAAGAGGAAAGAGATAGCAATCGAAAAACATTTTATCAGCAATCACATAAGTACATAACTTCGTTGTACCATGCAAACTTCAAGTTATCGAGGATTAGTTCAAATGAAAAATCAGCAAATATATCGAAAGAACAGAATCATGCAATTGATAATTTTTCTTACAAGCAAATCTTATTACACAAGGGTAAAGCATGATTTAAAGTGACAAAATAGCAAACATGTCAAAAGAACAGGGTCATAAATTTATTTATTTTTCCTTATAATATAAGCAAATTCTATTACTAACAGGCATACAACAGTCTGGAGAAGTTTATATCAAAAGGGAACTCTGTGGTTCATTTATACGATAATTTTGTATTTTAAACGAAAATGCTTCATGGATGACATTCCACAGAATCTCCCAAACAGATATTGATGATAAAGGAGAACAACAAATATGATCAGTATGTGCCACATTAACCTGCACATACGATCAATATCACAAAGAAAAAACAAATACCAGTTGCACAACCAATTTTTATCACACATACACAGAAAACTAATGTTCGAGAACTATCAGCCCGGTCTTGCGCATACGTTCAGTTTGTTTGTATTCTTTTTCATTCATAGAACTATAATCACCGGCCAATGAAACATTAGTGCATAAAAATTCCATTGATTAGAAGAGGCAAAACATGTGAAGAAGAAGAATAATGCTGAAGAGCCCAATGTCATGCTAACATGATTGAATCAGATGAATACACATGTATTAATAAATGAATTAATTAGATGGGCACGTGTTCCTTAGAAGTAACAAGTTCGAATCTTTGCTCTGTTGTATTAGCACAAGGTCACGCTGAATAGCACAACTGCATGAAGAATAAGCCTAGAGTCCACGAAACTATCAGTCAAGGAGAAATGGGGACTAGCACTAAGACCAACCAACACTTCCAAGAATTCTCAGCAAACACTCTATCGCAGACTTAGTTCTGTGCTTTATTGACATCTTGAAAATAGTCATTTTTTCTACAACCAACAATTCTAAGAAATCTCAGAAAATACTATATTGCAGATTTAGTTCAATGCCTAATTGACATCTTGAACACAACATTTTTTTATGCAACCAAACACCAAAGTACACAAAGGAATTCAACAAGAGTGAGAGTAACAAACTGTGGTCAGCTACCCATGGGAACTACTAATTAATGAGGCTGATGTAAACCTGCAGACACATACATATCAAAACAACGCAGAAGAGAAAACACTCATTCATGTTGAAGGATAGATAATGAAGCTTTGAAAACATGGCAATGTTATGATGATAAACTGGGAAGTTACACAGGATTAAGGGAATATCACTAGAGAAAATCTGTAATTCTTTGTAAAATGGTAAACATCATGAGGTTCCATAATTCTTTCAGTGTTGTGAATGGGTAGTGAAAAACTTGGAAATCTTAAACTACGTACTCAAATATACTGGTCATCCTAATTAACGATTTTTTCCAATAAGAAAGGCTATCTTCATTTCCTATTCCAGAGCATTCAAATGACGGCCAATTCTCTTTGTCATTACATATACGAAGTTGTTACATATGTCCTTCGATGACCTTAGATGCCTCTTGCATTTTTGTAGCACATTTAATTCATTAGCATTAGAAGAGAATGCATGCATGGAGGGTCGCATATTTGGCCTTAGAAACTGAGTATGGAGATATTCCGAAGACATGTAAACTCCTTAAAAAATCTGAAATTTCCAAGAAATTTAGACTCCTTAAAAGTGTATGAAATTTTGGAATATGTCCACATTGAGATAGATTGTACGAATTTCGTACATCCTTCCATGTAAATTACTACGAATGTAAACTACTAACGTAGAGCACATTCATTGCAAACAAACGTAAACCTAACGGTGAAGGAGTTTTTTTCTTACAGGTCAATACCGGTCTTCTCTTAGTTTCTTCACCAAATTGTTTCATTACCAATTGACCATACATGTTTGTTTGTACGAAAAATAATATCTTCAGATCACATTAGTCATTCGCATACTTCCTATTCAATGCTAACAATAGAAGTTTGCAAATTAATGCACAAAGAAACATATGTGCTAGCTAAGTAGATCTCAACTGGGGACAAAAATGACTCTAATTAAGCAATATAAAGTACCAGCTTTCATCACTTTAGGTTGGTTTACGGCAGTGAAGGTTAGGCAACAAAAATCCTGAATCAAATGTAATCTAGCTGGGATATTGGCTAGAATTTCATAAAACTTAAAACTAGTGCCCCATGTCAAGGGCAAACCAAACAAACAAATAACGGAAAACCAAACGGTAGCAACCAGCTAAAGCCAATACTTCATATAAAATCGACATCAACAGGACAACTTCAAATATTGGAGCAGACGGAACAAAACATACTAAGAAGAGAACCAAAAAGACTAAGACCAAGTTGATGAAGATACATACGTTTATTGATGTGATCTTCCTCCAAGGTTCTCACTATCATCGTTCCCACCACTGGAGTTGTTCCTATCAGAACCAGACCCAAATGAATTGAACGGCAAAGGTAGCTGAACTCGAAACCTCCTTTCACCGCGGCTCTGGGAATTCTCTTCAGAAGCACCACCACTTCTAGCAGCAGATTCAGAATTAACGGAACCCAAAGCCACCCCAGCACCAGCAGTACCTCTATGTCCACCTGCAGCATTCTGTTCATAATCAGGATCATCAGTAGGCAACTCATACCTACATACTGGGCACGAATTATGCAGCTCCAACCAAGGCAGTATACAATCAGGGTGATATATATGTTTACAAGGCATCTGCTTGGCCTTCCCTCCGAGCTCAAATCTGTCCATACAGACTGCACACTGCGCATTATCTGATGCCAGCAGCTCCTCTGTGATTTTAATATCCGGAAGCTTCTCCACAGCCTCCTTTGAGGCCGGAGGCGTCCCAAACCTATTAGGATCATTCTCAGCCAGCTGCTGAATCAGCTGCTCCAATCCGGGGCCAATGAAATAATCCCCTAAATTGCCAAACCCAGCCTCTCCACCGCCGCCATTATTCTCAATCACAAACTGAATATTGGCACCACCAGCCCTCAGATTATTCAAGTAATTCTGCAGAAACATGACCGGATTAAAAACATCCGCCTCCGCATACCCCGACCGATTCTGGCGGCCAGAGGACGCTCCGCCTCCACCGCCTGCCCCTGATGATCCTGCTAGGTTGAAGAGCATAGTGGCATCATCATCACTGACGGGCTCGTTGGCATGACCACCGTCCCCGAACATGAAGGGGAATCCGGGATGGAAACGATTAAAATCAGCGGAGGTGGAGTGATTACCGGATGAGAGGGAAAAGAATGAAGCGGGTTGATGTTGGGTATTTTGGGGGTTAGGGTTAGGGTTTTCGTACTCTTCAAGAAAGCCACCGGCGCAGGTAGGGCAGACGAGGTCGACAGAGGAGGACGGCGATACGGTGATGGTGACGACGGCAGTGCATTGGTAGCAGAAGTACTGCT
>NQLW01000032.1:1491609-1513693 GCA_002312845.1 Kalanchoe fedtschenkoi | reverse complement strand
TAAGATAATATTCATGCTATAATTAAGGGAATCTTTAAATGAAAATTAAAAGATATAATAATTTATTTAAAAATCTTAATAATCATGTCTGTTAGATTGAATAAAATCAGTGGACATAATGAGTTCACAGTTTACAAATCTAAACGGTTTTCATTTGATCCACATTCTATATATATATATATATATATATATATATATATATATATATATATATATAGAGAGAAGGGGATCAAATGTAAATAGACTTTTCATTGTAAATAGTGGACAAATCTCAGCTTTCCATATGAGTAGATCCAATAGCTATGATTAAAGTTTAACAAATTTAATGTCTAACTTTTAATCCTTCCAAATCTATTTCCAGAGTTATTTTCTCTCTCTATTTACCGATTACAGCCATGGATGGAAGTTTGACGGGCTGTCAATTTACCGACATCGGAATCGATTCTGACTAGATCCAGTCCATCGGGAGCCCTCTGACTACTACTGCCTCGCTTTGCACTGTTTGTCGATCTGATCTCATCCGTGATCTTGCTGCCTCTCTTCGT
Source organism: Kalanchoe fedtschenkoi (assembly GCA_002312845.1). NCBI lineage: Eukaryota > Viridiplantae > Streptophyta > Magnoliopsida > Saxifragales > Crassulaceae > Kalanchoe > Kalanchoe fedtschenkoi. The sequence goes on along the minus strand of NQLW01000032.1, from coordinate 1,513,148 downwards.
TACTTCTTCCTTCTCCTTCTGCTCCTGCAAGGAAGGTTAGTACTATCACGGCATCTGCGTTGACCTGTGAGCGGTTAACCGGTTTGATATGGATTGTTCGATTTCACTTGTGTTTCTGTTGCGTTTTGATTATTTGAGATGATGATACGGGCTGAAGAAGAATCAAAATATGAACAGGAAGGAGAATCGTATTCTGATTAGCATAAATTTGATTGGGAGCTCTGGACCGATTTGTCTAGTGACGAATAAGGAAGATAATATGGAGAATGTGATTTATTTGCCACTGAAATCCCATGCCCGTGAGGGGAGGCTTCTTGTGAAAGGGTTAGATGTCAACAAATTTTCGCTTTACTGCTCCCCTTGCTGGAACAGATGATAATTCTTTCATTTCATGTTTTGTTTTGGCATTTAGGTTTTCATATAGTTTTGGCTTTCACAGTTTTTTAATTGTAACTATAATGATCTTCTGAGGATTTGATTTTCAGCATTGTCTCCATGGGAGGCTATTTGAAGATATATTGTGAGGAACTTCATGCTAGGCAAGAAGACAGAAACTGTAATTGGCATTTGCGAGTGATGAAGGATCTGTGGGTCCAGAACCTGCACATAAAGGGAGAGGGAGCAAGATATTTTTTTATTTGAAATTTGTTGAACAGAAAATTAATGAGTTCAGAGCAAACAAATCCATGGTTGACACTACATAATATCTCTTTCAGGTTAAGACTCTAGTCTGAAAAAAGAAGGACAACTCCACACCATCCGATTGAAGATGCGATGATGGCGGTGAATAAGCATAGCTCACAGACATCTTCCCCTGCATCCACCCTTCCTTCCGGTGCTTTCAGTTGGAATAGGCGTCACATACTCTATGCACCCAATTTTCATTTCAGAATGAGCAAGAGCTCTGAGGGCAGAATGGGCACCGGGACCAGATGTCTTTGTCTTATTTCCTCCAGTAGCACGCAGCTTGATGTGAAGAGCAGTAATGCCCAGCTCCTTGCATCTCTGAGAAACATCTTGTGCTACAAGCATAGCAGAATAAGGTGAAGACTCATCTCTATCGGCTTTCACCTTCATGCCGCCATTAATGCGAACCAAAGTTTCTTTACCAGAAAGATCAGTGACATGAATAAAGGTATCATTGAAAGAAGCAAAGATGTGCGCCACAGCAAACACACGCTCCCCATCATGAACTGTCGATCTAAGGGTCACAATTTCTTTCTTTGGCTCCTTAACCTTCCTCCCCGACATGATTCCAAGCTCTGACTGCTGAGTGACTCCTCTCCTCTGGCTCTCAAGCTCTCCAGTAACTGGCGGTAGCGCACTACTCGAGGGAGCAAGAGATGTTTGGCAACCAAACCATAGTAATGATGGTAATTTATTTTATTTTTTCTTTTGAATATGCGCATCAGTACACCTGAAGAGGCTAAGAGCTGTTTATCTTTTAATTAAATAAAAGATAAAGAATGTCTTTTCATTAAGCTTATAGGTTTATTAGTCTCTAGTCATATGACAAGTATTTTGATTTTTCACAACCTAACCCATCCTCACAATTTAATCTTTTAAAATCAATAGTGAACAGAGAGAAGATAATCAAATCGAGATTGAAACATGAGCAGCATAGGGACTGGCTATGAACTCTCGGTCACAACTTACTCACTCGATGGTCTTATTTTCCAGATCGAGTATGCTGCAAAAGCCGTCAACAATAGCATGGATGGAACTATTGCATGGATGGAAGAATTTAAAAGAAGTACCTTAAAATGTTGTCATCTCTAATTTGAATATTTTCTTGTATTTTGATGTCTCGATATGGGAGATCCGACACAACTGTTATGTTTATATTATGTTAATTTATGAATTTTTTTGTAGTTTTTGGATTGGTGAACTGTATGTTCACCATGGTGAATCCGAAATTCACCACTATTTTTGTCACGAATATTTTGTTCGTAACCTTTGGTGAACTGTCTATGTAGATAAATGACATAGTTTTTTTTAGTTGATATTATGTTGATTGTTGAGTTTGTGTAATTTCTGTATTAGTGAACTGTTTGTTCACCATGGTGGTAAACTATCTATTCACCATCATCATGGTGAACAGAAACTAGCTAACAAAGCCAAGTGGTGAACATCTTGTGAATTGAAATTTTTCATCATCATGTGTATTGGTGAACTGTCTATTCACCATGGTGGTGAACTATCTATTCACCATCATCATGGTGAACAGAAACTAGCTAACAAAGCCAAGTGGTGAACAAAAATAGTTAATATTATGTTGATTGATGAGTTTATGTCATTGTTGTATTGGTGAACTAGTTGTATTGGTGAATTGTCTGTTCACCATGATGGTGAACTTTTTTGTATTGGTGAACTGTATGTTCACCATCATATTCACCGTAGTTAGGCTGTTTTTTATGTCAGTGAAATATAAATTCACTATGATAACAAAAAATATCAAGAAGTTTCTGCGTGAATTACCCTCCTTATAATGGTGAACCTGAAATTCACCATCGCTAGAATTTTAATTGTTTTTAGTTTGTGTTTTTTTAAAAAATATTTTTTAAAATTTTTAAATTTCTTAAAAAAATTTATCCATTAAATTTGTAGTGTCTTAATTAGAATATCTCACTTTTAGATGTGTCTCAAATGAGTGGTCAGGAATTGGCCACTATTTACAATGAAAAAGGTGTTTACACCGGATCCCTCCCCTATATATATACAAGGGATCAAATATAAACATTATATTCACTGTAAATACTGGACAAATCACAACCTTTAATTCACTTAGATCCTGTGGTTGCAATTTATTTTTTTATATTTTATTTATAAAAATTAGACATATACCGATAGGCTTGAGTAAGTCAATTGCGCACATATGAAACCAGACTTTCTTCGTCTCTTTGTCGATTTAGGGTTTTCGAATTCTTCGCATTAGCAGACCGAGGTCGGCGAATAGAAGGGCGAACTGGTCTCAAGAACTATGTATGCTCCCGCATCACCATCTCCTCCCACTCCTGTCGTGCCCTCCACATCTGGTTAACCCCTAGGTGATGTCGCGACTTCGGAGTGTCGAGCCCCCGACTAAGGCTCCGGCTAGCGGCGATGTGATTGTATCCGCTGGGTTTGCAGGTGCATTGGTGGCTACCGCTTTGATGTTGTAGATCTAGAGTTGCTTCATTTGATGATTATTTAGGCGACGAAATCAACTCCAACCTTCACGTCATCACCTCTTTATCTCTCCTCGATCGATCTAGGGTTTGTGCTAGAGCTTCGCATTGTTGGGATAAAAGTGATCCGGTTCGCACATCACTCAATTCATCAGCAGACTCAAGGAAGCTTCTGGACGAATTGCGAATCTTTGAGGGTGGCTGATTGTTTATGGATTGGAAATCAGTTAAGATTTGATTACTTTGTAACTTTGATCCTTGTCTGGGTTTGCATAGTTTCAATATTGGATTTGATTCTTGATTGCTGCTGCTTGTGATTTTTTGATGACATGAAATGCACTTTTTATCTGGTTAGCATTTATCAAGAGCTAGAAGTTTTAATCTCAGGCAAATATGGATTTGTGATTTGGTTTTGCTATCTACTGTGCTTGATTCCTCTTATATTTGTGTTGTATGCGGTGTTTTAGTGGCTTTGAATTCAACTCAGATTTGGTTATCCATGACATTAATTAAGAAATGATTTAATTTATTTAATGCAAAGAAGTAGTCGTGGATAAAAATGAATTTAGTTCACCGTTATATGTTAACCTTGGCGAGCCCTGTTTTATGTAGAAAGAGTCGTGGAGGCGTTTACAGGTATGGATTTTGCTAGATTTTTGTATGGTGATACTTTGCAAGTTACAATTGCAAGGGCTGTTTCTTTTTTTGTTAAGAAACAAAGAATTGTTATCAGAATTATATAATAATTTACTTCTTCTACTCATCAGGCATGCCCAACATGCCTTACCTATATGCTGCTGATTTTATTGAAGTTCTGAAAAGGAAGCATGCTGCTAAAGGCTACAAAAAGATGGTAAGCAAGTCGATGTTTTTTAGTACTAAGAATGGCATAGCATTTTAATGTGTGGTCACATTTGCAGGTTTATATATGTTGAAGCATGAGAAAGCGAGCGTGTTTTTGAGGGTATAATGCCTAAAGACCTAGACGCGTATATCACCACAGCCCCAAATGCACAAGAGAGTAGCTAAAGCATGTACTGTCCTGGAATGCATCCTGCTGCACCTCTAGAGTACGTTATGATGAATTTTCGGGTCGACTCATATTGGATTGTATCCCCATTGTGACTCAAAAGCCCAGGCTTGTAATTCATGGTTCAACAATCCAATATAAGTCATCTTCTCTTCCCCTCACTAGCCGATGTGGGATATTTCGCCAAGTGACATACTCAACAATCTCCCCCTCACTTGGGGAAATATCACATGCTCCCCCTCGATCAATACTTCGCTATGCCCCTCTTCGTGGCATGCGTCCTCATCGTAGGTGCGCCCTCTGCGTCTCCCCTGCTCTCTGGGGTCTAACCTACGTCTTATTCGCCCTGCGATTCTCTCTGGCCCAGCCAGTTTACTCGCACTCTTTGCGAGCCACTTACGCCGCCCTGCGACGTCCTTCGTTCTTGGGGTGTCTCTATTCGTTTTCTTGGTCTCAACACTTATCCCTGGTCCCGGATTGAACCGTCGGCTCTGATACCATGATGAATTTTCGGGTCGACTCATATTGGATTGTATCCCCATTGTGACTCAAAAGCCCAGGCTTGTAAGTCATGGTTCAACAATCCAATATAAGTCACCTTCTCTTCCCCTCACTAGCCGATGTGGGATATTTCGCCAAGTGACATACTCAACACGTTACCTATTTAGCAGACCTGTAGAGCATGGCTTGAATGGAAGACACGCATGTTCTCTTTTGTACACTGTTGAACGTTATATTATAGCCGGTTCATGTTTCTTGATAGATGGATATAACATGCTTAAGTGCATTGCGGTTTATTAGTTATGATTGTTGAAATGAAGATTTTCTGTTACACTGTAAAAAGTAGTGGTTTGTTCAGTTTTATAGTTTGTGATTCGTCTAGCAGCAAGACCCAGAATTTGAAGAAAGAAACAATAGAACAATAGTACAAAAATGTGAGTATTTAGGTGAAGCTTTTAGTTTCATTTGTAATTTGTGAATAGGACTGTTGATCTCATAAAATCTTTTCTTCTGGGGTTCAGGTGAAAGAGCGCACTTCAAACTTTAACACCTATAACTCCGATTTCTCATGTGATGGAATATTGGAAACACAAGCATAAAGCCGGAGAAATACACCGTAAGCGCCAACAAGCCAGAGGCCACGAATATAGCCAAGAAGGACATCCTAGTGTCCGTAAACGTGGTGTCCAACTGCAGCACCGCTCGCTACTCAAATGCGGCAAAAGCCCCAATATTTTGGTATTATATTCGTAATGGTCGGAGTCATTGTGGTGATGACTTTTGTGGGGCTTTAGAAATTACTAAAAAAATTTACTATGAATTTTGATATTTTTTTCAAGGATCATGTGTTTACTTCGCTAATGATGCGAGTCATGCGACAAATTTATGAGGATGAAAGAGCCACAAAGAATAGATATATATTCACTATGGCGAATCAAAAAAATAAGAAATTTATGCGTGCACTACCCTCCCTATATGCGTGCACTATGGTGAATTCAAAATTCACCATCATATTCACCGTAGTTAGCCTAATTTTGTATGTCCTTGAAATATAAATTCGCAACAATGAACCCAAAAAATTAAGAAATTTATGCGTGCATTACCCTCCCGTAATGGTGAACCCGAAATTCACCATCACTGGAATTTTAATCATTCCCTATAATGGTGAACTCGAAATTCACCATCGTTGGATATTTAATAGTTCTGAGGTGGTCTTTATTTTTTATTTTATAATACTTATAAATTTTTAAAAATTTTAAATTGTTTTTAAAAAAAAATTAAATTTTTTTTAAAATTTTTAAATTTGTAATTTTTTTGTCTATTAGATTTGTAATGTCTAAAAATTAGATATCCATAATTATGTCACATTTGGATATACCTTAAATGAGTGGTCAGGAATTGTCCACTATTTACAACGAGAAAGGTGTTTACAACGAATCCCTTCCCTATACACATATATTTTTTCTGAATCCACTCTTGTGTTTAGTTGAATCCAACTATCTCCATTAAGTTAAGGAATATAATGCTAGCCACACTTTTTACAAATGAAGATTCTTCAATTTGTTCGCCCGACCTTAACATTATTTGTCCACTTAGTTGAACCCAACTAGGGGGAAGCATTATTCGATTCTAACCGATTTATCGAACCGAATTATTTCGGTTCGGTTAATTCGGTTAAAACCGAAAGATAGTTCGGTTAATTATAATTGGTTAACGGAATAAAATTTTATTTTTCGGTTAACCGATTTAACCAAATAAATAATTAATTATTATATTATAGCAATGGTCCAATTAACTTACATGAGTCCAGCCCAATAACCCAAAACCAAAATCAAACCCTAACTCCTCACCTATAAATACATCTTATGCATCATTTTCCAATAACCCTAACTTACATAATGCTTGCGGTTGCTGGCCGTATTGGGAGGCAACGCCGCTCCTTCAGCCGCTGATTTGAAGAAGATCCTCGGATCAGTTGGGGCCGAAGCTGATGAATATAGGATTGAGTTTCTACTATCCTTCACCCGCAGCCGCGATCATAACCCAAAACCCTGACGGGTCAGGTAACATTCCTCTTTTTATTCAATTTGATAGATTTGTTTTCTAGGGTTCGTTTCTCTCCGAGTTGATTGTAGATATATGCATATGTTTGTATGAGGTTCTTGTGGATATGCTTTAGTTAAGTATATTTGAGATCTATTATTGATTTGTTCTCCTAGCCTAGCTGGTTTTTTCGATTTTTTTAAACTTAAGCTCAATGTCATTTTAATGTTGGCTGATTTTACAAACTGATTTGATTTGTTAAAAAAATACCATCATAGAAACAACTCGATTTGGATGTGTGTTATTTGTTTGCTTTGTTTGGCATGTTGAAAAAATACACCCGCAGCTGTACTTATTCCATTTTAATGTCAAAATAGTTTTATTTTGTATTTATTCCAAACAAATTTAATAGTTTCAACCCGCAGCCGCTGATTTGCTAGCTTATTAAAAGTATGTTATGTGTTTATCTCGATTTTGTATGAATTGTTATTTGTTTGTTTGATACTATAAAATGTGTCTTTAACAAGTTGTAGTTTTATATAAGACTAAGTGATTCTTGAAAAAAAAATTATAATATATCACATCTTTAAATATAAATAAGCTACCTTTTGATTTTGTTCTGTAAGTTTGTCTTCTGTTAAAGGTCTTATGTCATTGATTTGGTAGTGTTATTGTGATGCATAAAGTATTTTCAAAAAATTTAGTATTTTAGTGATATTTTTCGCATGTTTAGAATATATTTTGTATAATTATGTTTTTTTTCATTGAATTGCTTTCTTTTTAGATGTTCAAGCTAACTTTTTAGTGTGTTTTTATTTTTGTAGGCTTTGCATTTATTTTTTGGAATCATGGAGTATGCAGCAGTCAAATTGAGGATCCAAAATAATTTAATTAGCTCATTAAATATGCTAATACTTGTGTTAATGATTTTATATTGACAAATGTTGTAATTTTATTTTTAGATATTCATCTTGTTATTGCGTAGATTGTATTGTAATAGCTTGTTAGTCAATAAGTTGTTGTAATTGATTTTTATAGTATAAAACTAGTGATTTGTATTATTAGATAGATTAAATAAAGTAAAATGTTCTATAATTTCGGTTCGGTTAACCGAATAATTTACCGAATACCGATTAATCGAAAAATTCGGTTAATTGAGTAGTTCGGTTCGATTATCGGCTGGGTCAAAATTAAATCGATTAATTCGGTCAGTTAACCGAATTGCTTGTTCGGTTCGATTAAAACCGAATGCTCTCCCCTAAACCCAACTACTTTAAGAAGTAGAACATCAATTCCATTTAAATCATTTCAAACTAATGAGTCAGAACCACGCATTGACATTGTCTCTCATAAATGTCAAGCTGTCCATTTACAAGCACACGAACTATTGTAGAATCATTTTTAGGTGGAATTTGTCCGTCCATCCGTGCCGTACATGAATTTAGTGTATGGAGGATGTAAATTTGAAAAATCAAATTAATTTTAAAAATCAATCTAAGCATGATACATGTCATTTTAATTTTTAATTTTACACTTACACTCTGATAAAATGTGTACTCAGACATATGAAGAACATGATCTTCCCAAGAACTACTCCATTATATATAGGGATAAAATTCAAAATTGGTCTTGAACTATCATCACTTATGTAATTGCAGTCATTCCAAAAATGGTGCGATGAAAAAAATTGATTGATTTTCTAAAATAAAATTCATCATTACTTACATTCCTAAACTAATATTATTATAAGACTTACATTTATGTGCAAAAATTATATCGTTTAGTTATCAAAATAAATAATATCATTTTGCGCACATAAAGAAAACGACATCTTTTAAAACTCAATCAGCAATAATTCTCAATAAATTTAATAAGATCAAATATATTTAATTATTCAAACGAACTGATCTTAAACATTATCCAAAATTAGTCAAATTTTTTTCATCACACTCATTTTAAAAATTATGATAATTCAAATCATAATCTAATAAGCGATAATAATTCAAATACACTTCCAAATTTTTTTCTCTTATATATCTTGTCTTGTCTGTCAGCACTCAATCCGTAGCACGTGCTAGTGGGACTAAGTCTGCACTCTGTCAATTATAACTTCAATATTGCAACTAAAGAGCCAACACAATACGCATAAACAATATAATAAATAAACTTACGAACACACGAGTTGGTTACTCTGTTTAAGGTATCAACTACTTGTATATCCAGGGTCCTGCCAAACAACCACTTCTATTAAAAATCTTCAATGTATACGTCTCCTGCTTTACATTTAATCCATACAGTTTAATCTTAATATATCATATCATTTTAATAATACAAATATAACCATTCATCATTTATTATGAGTTTGATTTTTGGATATTTCTAGGTAATAAATTATTGACTTTAATTAATTTAGTATTATGTTATTTTCTTATTCCTGTCTTCGTAGCTAGCAGATATTAGTCAAAAAGTAATTATACTAATTTTTTCTATATATGTAGGCAAGTCGCAAAATAAACAAATAACTCAATATTATTAGACAATTTATGATTCTTATCTTCGGTTGACTAGACCCGATCCTGAAATTCGATGGACCTTGGGCGAGATGTAATTATGAACCCTAATTTAAAGTGTTAAAAGTTTTTGTACCGAAATAAATCAAATAATGACTTATGTCCAAATTTTTTACCATTCAATGAATTATTAAAAGGCATGTTGTTCAATTTTGGTATATTATGCGACACGTGCAGAGAGACAAAAATATTCGAAATTTGATGTATACTCTCGCAAACACAGACGTGTCTCACACATGCGGGTGTGACACTTCAGGCAACACCCACATGTGCTTGCTAAATTTCAAGGCTGGCCATGATATATCGGTATCTAAACACCAATAATGAATAACGCACCTTTGGGATACTAGCTTCGAAAAGAATTTTTTTAACTTTTCACTATATGTGTATTTGTGCGATCAAATCAAAAACATAAAAATAATGTATGTTTGATGTTATTCATATTTATCTATTTGTCATGAAAATGAAGTAGTTACGTTTTGCCTCTTGCGCCAAATTCAATAATTAATTGGGTAATGTTCATGGTGTGAGATGAATTGAATCATATCCAAATCGAAATTTATTCATTTTTAAAAAATTAATAACATATTTACTATCTGTCCATGTGTGATACTTTAAGTTTATTCATAATTAATCATAAACAAAAATCAACTAATCATAAAATATTTATAATAAAATATTATAAGTCCTAATTCTAAATATTTTGATGTTTAAAACATTCAAACCCTAATCACTATAAATTTGTCGTTAATTTAATAGACAAACACTAAACACAAAATCTGTAAGATGTATTTGAGACACAGTAATTCTGATCGGCCCGTGATGACATCTTGTAAGCATAAACTGCAGCAAAATGAAGAATTAGACGTGTAAATAAAAATCGATAAATTGTTGAATCAAATCAAATTGAATCGAACTGATAGATTTGGTTTGGTTTGGAATGTTAGTGGTTCGGTTACGGTTTTAAATTTTGAAAAAGCTGATGACTAATGGTTTGGTTTGGTTTTTAATTTCTTAAACTGAACCAATCCAAACCGAACAAAATTTAGGATTTTATATGAAAATTCTCCAATTTAGTAGTTAAAGTTGTCAATAAAGTTCATCAAAAATTTAACAAACCGAATCGAACCCTGTGATTTAATTCTATTTGGTTTTTTAAAACGAGCGGTTCGGTTCTGTTTGGTTTCAAATTTTTCAAACCAATTACCAATAATTTGGTTTGATTTTTTTATTAAAGACCGAACTGAACCGAATCGTTACACCCCTACTATTTATCTATGTAAAATCTAAGACCGTTTTGATTCACTGCTAAATTTTGTACTATAATCGTCTGATTTTTTTTTCTTATACAATTTATCTTTTTCTTCGTTTATTTTGATAATAGCCTATTTCCTAATTTATTTTTAATATTATTCTACTTTTAAAAATCGTTGTTGTAAACAGTAGTTTTGATGAATATTTTAACTTTTTCAAACAAGGGTTTTCAAACAGCAAATTTCAAACAGTGGTTAAGAGACAAACTACTGTTTGAAACGGTGATAATTTTTGACAAAACAATTGTTGAAACACTACAGCTTATTATTCAGATACGCGAATGAACCATAAATCTTCTTCTGTAAGCAGATGTTAATTTTCGTGACATCTACTGCTCACCGGTAGCGAATTGGGGAGCATGAGGCAAGCTTCTTGCAGCCACGGAATGTTGCGGCACCGAGTGATGGACCACAAGCAAGGTGATGAAACAGCAAATGAAAACTGATGACAACTTGGTGCTGGGAGCCATATTATTTTGTGATCGGAAGAAATGAGTTGATTAGAATATGTATATGGTGTCAGCTTTGTGAGCTTCGCAGAATAAGTTTGAGTCATACTTACAAAAAATCTGAGCACATGAATTCGTGGGTTTGAAGTTTCGTCATATCCTCTTTCGTTGAATTTCCCTCTTCTTAATTTCTACTTTGAATTTTAAGATATCTGATTGGATTTTTTATGCGAAGACTTTGAATTGGGACCGCTCTAGCCAACATATCTTTCACTGAAGTCTGGTGACTAAGTATTTTAAATGGTAATGAAATGTGTGATGGAGTATTATATTAATAATTTTAGAATTGGTTGTTAATAACCAAATTAGCTTTCAAATTTTGCATAAGCAATATTGTTTTCATTCTAGGCAAACTTTTAATATAAAGAGTTTTTCCTTGCCAGTGATTTTATTTGTCAAGTCAAGTTCACAAAAGTTGGTTAGAAATATGATAACATTCCAACAAGTTTATGGTCTTTTCCCGGCTCATCTCTTAAATATTCAACATAAAATATTAGTTTTGATTGAAAACTGATCCAAAGTTCACCAAAATTCTCTACAAGCTCGCCCCCATCGTGTTTTTGGCCGCATAATACATTGATTTTGATGAATTTTGATACAAAATGGAGAAATGAAATTTATCATTAATTACATCCAAACTCAGTCCATAAATGAACAATAAGCTTGCTATCAAATTTTTTTTCGTTTTCAGGGGAAGGGCACCGAAACTGTTTTTTGATATAATCTGAAGTGCATTTCGGGAGAGTGTTGTAAAATTTCAGAAAAAACCCTAAAACACGCATTTAGGGGAATTGTTCAGGGGATATTTTGGATGCTGTCAGGGAAAATAGGGTTTCTGGGCTGGTTGTGCGGAAATTCAGTTCCCGGTGCGGCCGAGATGAAGACGAGTTGGAGGGAAAGCTTGATTCATTGAATTGAAAAACAGTTACAAAACCGTTATATACACAGTGCCAGCTGGCTTTTAATGTAGCCCCATAAGTATGCCTAAAATACAACTCGACCCCTTTTGTTTTATAAACTACTCCTGCTTAATTACTCGGCATCTCTATACCCCTTGATCACTTCTTCCGTCGGTCATCGGAGTTCATCACCCCCCCCCCACCTCCCCCGCAAACCCAACATGGAGAAAGTTCGAAATGCTGAGCTTGGAAAGTAATAGAATGATCAAATCAGCTGCGAGTGGCTTGGTGAAGATATATGCCGGTTGTTGCTCAGTGGAGATATGGAAAAGGTTGAGAAAACCAGCAGATACCAATTGCAGAACAAAATGGCAATCCAGCTCCACGTGTTTCGTTCGTTCATGAAAAACAGGGTTCTTCGCAATGTGGAGGGCAGCATGATTGTCCCAGTACAATGAAATGGGCAATGGAACATCAACTCGCATATCGTGGAGTAAGCGATGCAGCCAAACAAGCTCAGAACTTACATGAGCCATGGCTCTGTATTCTGATTCGGCAGAGGATCGAGAGATTGTGTGTTGCTTTTTCGTTTTCCACGATATCAAAGAATCACCGAACTTAACACAATATCCTGTAAGACTCCGTCTCGAGACTGGACACCCCCCAATCTGCGTCACAGTAAGCCGACATAGACAGAGAGCCTGTGGATGGGAAGAACAAACCCTGCCCCGGGGCTGCCTTGACATATCGAAGTAGATGATGAGCTGCCTTCATATGATCCACATTAGGCATATGCATAAACTGGCTGAGAATGTGAATAGCATAAGCTTGATCCGGCCGCGTAGTAGTCAGATAGATGAGACGCCCAACGAGTCTCCGATAGCTAGTTGGATCAGCCAAAAGTTCAGCCTGAGATAGACCAAGTTTATGCTTGGTGTCCATGGGTAATTTGGAGGGCTTACAGTCAAGCATCCCTAGAGTATCTCCAGGGCGTATTTCCTTTGGTTAAGGAAAATACCAGAATCAGACCGAGCCACCTCTAATCCCAAGAAAAATTTAACAAGGCCAAGATCCTTGATCCGGAAAGAGTCATGAATAAAGGCCTTAATATCTGCTATCAATTTCTCTGAAGTACCTATGATCAGAACATCATCTACATAGACAAGAAGTATCAAGAAATCATTCCCAGAAGTGAGAATAAACATCGAATAATCGTTGAGACTTTGTTGGAAACCATAGGATAGCAGAGCATAACTAAAACGCTGGAACCATTGGCGGGAAGCCTGCTTTAAACCATAAAGGCTCCTTAGTAGTCGACAGACATTCCCTTGTGCTTTTTCATCCTTATAAAAACCAGGTGGTACTTGCATATATACTTCTTCATTGAGATTTCCATGGAGAAAGGCATTATTGACGTCCAACTGATATATAGGCCAGAACCTCATAGCAGAAGAAAGGTTCTTACTGTTGTCATCTTCACTATTGGTGCAAAGGTTTCTGTGTAATCAATTCCTTCAGTCTTTGTAAAGCCCTTTGCAACTAGTCTAGCCTTATATCTCTCAATGGTGCCATCTGATAATAACTTGATCTTGTAAACCCACTTGCATCCAACCACTCTTTTACCTGGTGGCAGGGAAGTAATATCCTAAGTGTGATTTTCTTCTAGTGCTCTTATCTCATTCTCCATGGCTGTCTGCCAATGCGGTTCCTTAGATGCTTCAATGAAGCTGTGAGGTTCGCAGATGGCTGAGTTCTGGAAAACAAAGTGCTTATACTGTCTTCAACAACCAGTATAAGTGACATATTTGGAAATATGGTATGGTGTTGTTCTACCATTTTTAACTGAGCCACACATAATCATTATGCCACTGAGGTCTTCGAGTTGCTCTAGTAGATCTTCTGATGGAAGATACATGATCAGAAACCACAGGTGCCTCCTCATGATTGTGAACTTCATCAAGTATAACATCATCCTATTGAAATAACAAATCTGCATCACTTTCATTGGTGTCAGTTATTGGCAGAGGTAATGGAGCAGTATTATCAAGAGATATTCTGTCCTTGAAGGGAAATTTATTCTCCACAAAGTGCACATCTCTACTGACAATAATCTTCTTGGTTGTCAGACACAAGAGTTTGTAACCCTTTTGACCATAAGGATATCCAACAAAAACACAAGGAACAACACGAGGATCAAACTTATCATTTGTGCCATTTATGACTGTTGCATAACAAAGGCAACCAAATACCTTGAGGTTGTCATAAGATGGTTTAACTTTGAAGAGAACTTCATAAGGTGTTTTCCCTTGTAACACTGCAGAGGGCATTCTGTTGAGAAGGTATGTAGAGGTGAGAATACAATCTCCCCAATAACACTTTGAAACATTTGATTGACATTTGAGAGCTCTTGCTGTTTCCAAAAGATGTCCATGTCTCCGCTCAACCACCCCATTTTGCTGTGGTGTATAAGGGAAACTGGTGTGTTGAAGACAGCCCTTATCCTTGAGAAACTGAACCACCTTTATGTTAATGAACTCTGCACCATTATCACTTCTACAACATTGAACTTTGGCCTTGAACTGAGTATCTGCCATAGCAAAGAACTGCATTATCAAATCAGGCACCTCAGATTTGTTCTTCATCAGATATGTCCAGATGCATCTTGAGAAATCATCCACTACTGTGAGGAAGTATCTGGCACCTGTGACCGTAGATACTCCATAGGGACCCCATATATCAAGATGTAAAAGTTGGAAAGCATGGTTAGTTTTACTAGAACTCAGAGGAAAAGGTGGCCTTGTTTGTCTTGCCAAAGGACATATATTGCATTCCAACTTATTTACATACTTTTGATTTCTGATTTTCAGTTCTGTGAAAAGTGAACTAAACTTTGAAAATGGCATATGGCCTAATCTTTGATGCCAAAGCTCCATGTCTTCAACTTTATTCATCAGAGTTATGCTGTCTCTGCTTTCTTCATGTCTCATCTGGTAGAGGCCATCTTTTACCTCACCAATCTCTACTGTTTTCTTGGAAACTTGGTCCTGCAGTATGCACTTATCAGCATAAAAAATGACCTTGCGCTGTGAGTCATTTATTAATTTCTGGACAGAAATGAGGTTGAATTTGAATTAGGGTATGTATAATACTTCATTCAATGTAATCACATTGCTAATCTTGCACTGTCCTCCATGAGTCACCAAACTGGCTGTTCCAGTAGGCAGCAACACCTTGCACTGATGTGGTAACTCAACCAAATTAAGAAAGAGTTCCTTATTGCATGCTATATGGTCTGTTGCTCCACTGTTAATAATCCAAGAATGCATTGGTAAGCCAATAGAATTTAGTAGGGAAGTAATACCTGACATGTACATAGCCTTGCCTCCATTCTCATTATTCTGTTGAAGTAATGCCAACAGCTGATGTACCTGCTCAGTGGTGAACTGTGGAGATTTCTCTTCTGCATTTTCAAAAGGTGTTGCTGGTGTTGATTCCACTAGAGCACTATTGGCCACAGCCTTTGGTCCTGCATTATACTGCGCATTTCTTTGTGCTGGAACAGATTGCACATTACCTTTGTAGTATTTGTGCCCTGGTGGATATCTTATCAGCTTGTAGCAAGTCTTTTTGACACGTCCAGTCATTTGACAATGAGAACAGAAGAGATTTTTCTTATTCTGCTTGCCTAAACTGCTTCCTCCTCCATTCTTGTTCTAATAGTTAGCTCCACCATTATAGGTGTTCCTACCATATTGCTGGTTCTGTATGCTCATTGTAGACACCTCACTGCAGGGCATTTTAACAAGATTCTTTTGTGTCTCATCCAATGCCATGGCACAGACTATATTCAGACTTGGCAGAGGACTTATGGCAAGAACATGAGTTCGTAGTGGCAGGAAAGACTCATTTAATCCCATGAGGAACTGTACTATCTTCCTCTTTTTGGATTTTTCAAGAATATAATTGAAACATGTACAGTTCTCACCATGTCCACAACTTGGAAGCTCCTCCAGCGCGTCAAGTTCTTCCCACATATCCATCAGTTTCTGGTAATATGCAGAAACCGATGACTCTCCTTGAGTAAAATTGCCAATATCTCTCTCAAATCCAAAGAGTCTCGTTTCTTTTGATCCTCTCATGTGCATTTTCAAAGTCCGCCAGGCTGTCATCGCGTCCTTCGCATGTAGAATCGTTCCAGCGATTCCCTTTGAAACGGAGCTGATCAACCACGACATCACCACGTGATTGCACTTCTGCCACTTCAACTGAAGATTCGCATCTGCCGGCTTTGGGTAATCTCCACGGACGAAGCCTAACTTCGACCTTGCCGAGAGTGCAATCTCCATTGAACGTCTCCATTTGGTGTAGTTCTCGGTTCCTGTCAGTACTTCGCTGACAATGCTAACTCCAGTCACTTCATTGTTGTCGACGTGATATGGATCATCTCCAATCACGCTCCTGGCAGCTCTTTGCAATTACTCCAAACCTCCAACCATTTTCTCCAGCAAAACCTTTAATCGTTCGATTCAGTGATGAATGGCTTTGATACCATGCGGAAATTCAGTTCCGGTGCGGCGGAAACTCAGCAATGGATCGATCGGAGAAGATGAAGATGAGTTGGAGGGGAAGCTTGATTCATTGAATTGAAAAACAGTTACAAAACCGTTATATACACAGTGCCAGCACAGTGCCGGCTGGCTTTTAATGTAGCCCCATAAATATGCCTAAAATACAACTCGACCCCTTTTGTTTTACAAACTACTCCTGCTTAATTACTCGGCATCTCTGCACCCCTTGATCACTTCTTCCAGCACCCCTTGATCACTTCTTCCGTCGGTCATCGGAGTTCATCAGGTTGGGGAAGCTTCGGGGAAAGCTTTTCCGGGGTTAACTACGGGAATTTCAGGGACGTTTAATTTCAGGGGGCCATTTCGGGGGCATTTTAAATTTGGATTTTTATTATTTTTTTAATTTAAAGAGGTTAGTGTAATTAGGGAAGTTAGAAAAGTTTTATTTAATTTGGTTAGTAGGTTAGTGTAAAGGTTAGCGTTTTAGAGTTTAGGATTTTAGTAAGGTTTAGGGCTTAGAAACTTTGAGTTTAGCGGTTAGGGTTTACAGCATTTATGAGTAATTAAAGTAGTATATCTAATTAAATTATCATATTATCGTTTGTGGGCGTATTTCACTCTTATAAAATTCATAATCATAAAATTGTAAGCAAGAATACACTATATTTTTATATATCAAACCTAAAAATATTAATCATAAATTCTTAATTTACATGTCTAACTTCTAACACTACTATAGTTTATGTGTACAATGGTGCTTGCATATAAGGACGCTTTAACTTTAGATGATATTTATTGGTATTAATAAGTTTTGTCTAAAGTTAAGGAAAACATTATTATGTTATTTTCATAAACTTAACACGGAGCTTATAGGTATCAAACGTTGTAGAAAGTTCATCTCAACTTTTGACGGCACCTATATTTAATAAACGCCGTAAATTGTTGACATATAAGATGGCGCTTGGTAATCGATACATTTTCGTCCTGTCTCTTTACTTTGCCGGTATTAATGGCGTCCTCTACTACTTGACGCAAATCTTCGAGCAGGCCGGAGTAGGCATTCTCTTGTCCAACTTTAGCATCAGCTCAGTTTCATCATCTATGCTCATTAACACGCTCACGACCTTACCGATACATTTTTGCATCACCGTCGCGATGTGGCTCATGGATCTCTCCGAAAGACGGTGAGATTAGATGCTCGTGGATCTCTCCAACGATCTTCATCCTCGCTTCCTCACTCATGGATCGGCGCTCAAGATCTAAGTACAAAACATCATCTAAATTCAGCACAAAATTTATCCTTTAAATTTGAAAATGACATTAGACGGCGCTTCAAGATCAAAAACGTCTTCTAAATTGCTTACATTAGACGGCGCTTTTGAGCTTGATGTGACGTCTAAAGTGCTTACATTAGACGATGTCTTTGAGCTTGAAGTGTCATCTAAACTGCTTATATTAGCAGTGTTTTTGAGTATGAAGCGTCATCTAAAGTGTTGACAGTAGACGGAATTTCAAACCCCGGACTCACTATTATTGTGGATTAGACTGCGCTTCTTAAAAGCTATCTTATGCACCAAAGAAACATCGTTGTAATATTCATATGTAGTAGTAGTAGTGTAGCTTAATAATATAATTTTAAAATTAACTTAAATCTTAATATTAAGCAATATATAAAATTAAATTAAAATTAAACCAAATGTTATTTAACTTAATTAATCTTGCTCCAAATTAAATTGATTAACTAATTAACCCTAAACTAACCCCCGATAAGCCCGCCACCCCCCGGCCAGAAAATTAACTAACCTCTGCCATCTCCGTTAGCCCCGTCATGCCTCCTACCGACTCCCAAGCCCCCACCAGCCCCCGCTATTTTATGATTTTTTATCTCTTTTAACCTTCAAAATGTTCTCGAAAAATCCGAAAAATCACCAATCGTTATTTTTTTCAAATAAAATAGAGGATATTTTTGGGGTATTTTGTGAACCTGAAAACATTTACGTAATATTTTGGAGGAGTTTCGGATTAATATACACCCCTAAAAAATAATCTGGAGCACTTTAATTAACAGAACCACTGCAAACTCTGAGCTATGGTGAAACAGGCAGCCGAAACATGAAATTTTTTTTTTATAAATGGAGCATGCATAAGAGAATAATGTTATAAGTTCGTAGACTACTAGTGTCAGCATGGCAATCCTGCCACGAGCCCTAATCGGTTGTGCCATTTGCTTGCTGCAACATACACGGTAATATCTTGTCAACTCACCAACCCAATAACCTGCCCGCCACACCACTTTCAACCATCATACTCGGAGAACATTTGGAAAGTAAGCTCAAAACTTCACTGAACATAGTAAAACACTATTAATCATCTTCGATGAGCAGATGTACTTGATTATAGAGGCGTCTCACCTGTGGCGTGTTCAGGAGCATGAGGTAAGCTTCTCGGGCCGAGGATTGTGGCACGGAGTGATCAGTGATGGACCACGAGCAAGGCCATGAAGCACATCATATGACAACGACCACTTATAAGAACTTGGTACTGGTAGTCATAATAATTTTTTTTTGGGCAAAATTATTATAGGCACGGATCACGCTATCGTGTTAATTGATGAATCGGAATACTTTGATTAAAAGAAAAGACATTTTGTTAATATTGCAAAAGTTTATATCGCAGCCACGGGAGAGCATGTTTATGTAAAGACTTAAGATTAAAGATTTCAGATTCAAAAGACTTATATTATTTGAATCGAGTAGCCAAAATACAACGTTTAACTATACACTCTCATGTAAAGAGCTAATAAGAGCTTTCACAATTCCAATTGGAAGAAATATGAATAATGTTTGTGCTCATAATTAGTTAAACATCTTGCTGTGAATTGAATTCCAAGAGGTTACCCTATCCTTTTCCATCTTATTTTAGCTGATATTGTTAATCTGTTAAATGATGTATCTGAAAAAATGAATTCTTGTTTTGGCATTTTAATTGTATTTTAAGATTTTTAATAAATATTGAGAAATTATAAAACGGTTAAATTATAACCAAAATAAAAATAAATTATTGAACAGTCAGAAATTGAAGACGATCATATCAATTTAGATTGTCATAACATATTTAACACTTAATTTTACGTAATAACACTTCATCAGCTTATAACACCCCATAACTGAACAAACAAGTTCTGGACATTTTACCAAAAGCACTGAAACTCCAAGCTCTTAAGAAATACGCAATTGAAACATCAAATCGTATTTTCTTAAAGGAGCATGGTAAAAGACGGTGCTATAAGTTCATACATTATTAGTGGCAGAATGACGATCAGGCAGCTGCGTGCGGTGCCACGAGCCCGAGCCCGACCCCTTATTGGTCGTGGGTTGCCTCTGCCCTCTAGTTGTGTCGGGATTACCAACTACCGCCAGGGGGTGACGGGTTCCCGTCTACAGGGTAATGAGGGTTCGTCAAATTTCCTACCCAGTGACCTGCCCACACCATTTCAACCGCAGCCAACATACTCTCAGAGAACATTGGTAAAACATAATAATTTACTGAAATCTTCGTAAAACACCATTAATCATTTTCTGAGAGCAGATGCGCTTAGTTTTAGTGACTACTCACCGGTGGTGTGTTCGGAAGCATGAGGTAAGCTTCTTGCAGCCGTGGATTGTGGGACTAAGTAATGGACCACAAGCAAGGCGATGAAGCAACAGATGACAACTGATGACAACTTGGTACCGGTAGCCATGATACTTTGTGATTGAAAAAATGAGTTGATTAAAATGTAGTTATTTCTACCTTGTGAGATTCTTGGAATTAGTTTGAGTCTTTACGCGTGAGAGACCTGAGCATTTGAACTTGTGGGTGTGAAGTTTCTGGGGAGGTTCGTTTGTTGAATTTTCTCCATCTTAATAATAAATACGTCAAGATATTTGGAGTTTGATTTTTCGGTGGAAGTGTTTGCGTTTGTGACTTTTACCATTTTAAATGGGACGGAAATATGTAACCGAGTCTTAGGGTGTATTAATAAATTTAGATTTGGCTCAATCATTTTAGCTTTCAAATTTGTTTAGAATTCAGACTTAAATAAATAAGAGAAAAAGTACACACAAAATTTAATGAGGTTCGATAGTATGTCTACGTAATTAGAGAATGAACGGTTATTTTTTATTATAACTATCATAACAATTACGTTACAACTGTATGATATTTATAACAATCTCTTGGTTCCTCCGACATCTGCCAACCTTTTATCTGAAAGATTCTTATCCCATAATGCAAAGACAATTTGGTGCAATAGAAAACCAGGTGATTTTATGTGAAACCAACAAGTTTTAGATGACAAGTCTCAATTAAGTAGTGACACTTATCAAATGAATTAATAATAATAATATTAATTAATTTAAGAGACACATGTCATGCATTGAATTGAATAGTGATTAGAAATTAAACCAGTGTCAGTTTTGAGTGGTTGTTTTTTGCATCATCAGATTTTTTTTTTTTGCGATAGTCAGGGGCCGCACACCTCCTTCATTTTGATAGTGACGCTCATACTAACTGCAGATCAGTTCACGCTCACCTCCAGCGTATCAAAGCGTAAATGCGGT
The DNA here is from genome assembly GCA_002312845.1 of Kalanchoe fedtschenkoi. NCBI lineage: Eukaryota > Viridiplantae > Streptophyta > Magnoliopsida > Saxifragales > Crassulaceae > Kalanchoe > Kalanchoe fedtschenkoi. The sequence continues at coordinate 1,491,947 of NQLW01000032.1, read as the reverse complement.
ACCAGAAAAGCTAAAACTCAGGATTTTGAGATTATTAGGCATTATCTGGATATAAACTTTCAATGTACATACCCCTATACCCCATTGAAAAAACCTGAAAACTTAAATTTGTGTCGTGCCACACATGAGACTTGTATCATGTTAACTCATCATTCTCATAAATCGTCTTTTCATAAATCGTCCGCCCACATTGAATAAATCTTCATAAAACTATGTATATGGATCCACTTATCTTACAATGATTTATATACATTTTTATATTAAATTCATTATTAATTTTTAAGCTATTAATACAATGGTTATAATCAATTACAATGCTTTTAATATTAAAACGTTGT